>KZ112975.1:57528-174542 GCA_002120325.1 Daldinia sp. EC12
GGGAGGGATGAATGCCTAGGTAGACATCTAAAGGTAGTTATCGTACCTAATATAGATGATTGGTGAGGAAAAAAAGATAACAATAGGGAAAATGGATAGGAATCGACAAAAACAGATGCGCATGTGAGCTTCTGCAGCAGACTTGGCATCAAAAGGGGAAAGTTATGCTGAGCTGGACATGAACTAGTAGCGGACACTTGGGTCTTTATTAGCTCCACGTCCGAACGGCGGGGGAGGGGGGGATATCTGATATATTCCTAGCCTTTATGTAGAGAGTAGAGAGTAATCAGAAGTTATACCTATCTAGTTATCATTTACATATCTCATCTTTCGGAGAGGAAATGTGATAGAAGAGGATAACTAGGACAACTTCAAACTACCAATGAATAATAAACAAACCCCTGATTCAACTCTAAAGAGAGAAAAGAAAAAAAGAATAGAGAAGATGGAACTTGGCTTCTCCTGCCGCTACGCCCCGAGCCGGCCGCAAGCATAAAGGGTACATAGCACATACCGCATATTGCAGCGCAGCGCAGCGCATTGCATTTTTTTTGCCGTTTTTTGCGTTCGTGGGGAAAGCCAAAGCGAAACGGCCTTTGTCTTGTCCATTCACCTTTCGTTTTTACAGTACCCAATACCCAATACCCAATAGTTAACCCCCCCCCAAACAAATACCAAATCCCAATTCAAATCCTCTCTCTCTCTCTCTCTCTCTCTCTCCAAAGCAAATAAACATTAGCCTACCGTATATCACTCAAGTATGTTGTGTACCAACCAGACCAAAACCCAAAGACAGAGACAGAAAGGTACCCAAAACCCGAAAACCGTCACCGCAAAAAAAGCATCCTTAACCACATCTGCTTTAGGCAACTCGAAGCCACCATACACACACCCTCACACCCTCATCCACCAAACCCCCCCCCCCTTTCACCCCTCCTCCCCGCCCCATCTGATCTGACAGTTTTTCTGACCTAATGTACTTGTATCGTGCATATATGCTCGGCATGTCTACCTACCTACGTACCTTACCTTACCTATGTCTCTCCGTTTACGGTACCTAGTAGTTAGTGAGGTTGGTTCTTCTCCCCCAATCCACTGTAAGTACCTAAGGCAAGTAAAAGTTTAGCTGGGGTCGGTACTGTAACTGCTGCTTTCTTGGTCACTCGAGTTTATTCGTTACCAGATACTACAGAATATGTCTACCTACCTAACTAATGTATGTACGTTATGTATGTGTATGTAAGTATGTATGAACCCATCCATGGACAAGACTACACTGGTCGAAAAGTGGCATCATCGCATTTTTTACAGTCACATTATTCGCAAAGTTTTTTTCTCTTTTACTTAATCACTATTGGGTGGAAATGTAAAACTGAATACGTTTTTTGGTGTTTGTTTGGGGGTTTTTTTCATTGTTCATCTTGATGTTTCGCTACTAAAACTGACTTGATGAGCTACAAAGACGAACAGCCGCAAATCCGGTGAGCTTTTCTTTCCCCTTTACCCCTCTTACGGGTTGGGGGAGCTCTGCTATTGCTGTTCATCGACCCCGCCAAAAAAAAAAAAAAAAAAAAAAAAAAGGCTAAGAACATGTCATGTCCCTTTCCTTTCTCTCGTCTTCTCGTCTCTCTCTTCAGCTACTGGTAAGCTTGCCTGGTTTCTTTCATGCCGCTTCCTCCCATGTGCTGTTTGACCGTGACATTTCTTCGTCATTCTCGTATGATGATGATAAATGATGATGATGATGAGTTTCTCACACATCCAATAAACCCGCCGCCTTGGCTTTAAGAGATGCCCGCCCTTTCCATGACAAAAATATGTAATACTAGGAAATAAAATATGTAGGAGAAAAAAAGAGAGTAAAATGAAATAAAACTAATGTCTCCGTATCCATTTGCTCTCGTCAGCTCACTTCCCAAGTACCGCCCACCGCCGCCCCCAACTAAGACCAACCCCCATTATGTCGTGTCGTGAGACTGAAGGCCCAACCATATTTCCCCTCCCTAATAAGAAAAAAAAAAAAGAAGTCCCGAAAAGAGAATACCCCGCCTCTGGGCGCAAGGACCTATTCAGCAAGGTCTACCTGCGCCCCTCGAGGCAAAAGGGGGTAGCACGAAGAGAAAGCGCAAGGAAATAAAGCCAAGCGGGACCCGAATGTGTGAAGAAACAAGAAAAGTGATGAACCTCGCCGTTTCGGGGTTTTCTGACCCTGTGCCCCCCCGATTTGAATTTCCCCAATGATCCCCTAGAAACGTTGTACAAGAAAATACGTAAGCCTCGACAGCTTCTTTGGGCTTTTTACATGGCCAAAAAAAGGTGTGTAAAAAAATCCCGCTGTCCCAATGACCGACCCATTTTCGCCATGCAACAACACGTTTGTCTGGTTTTTTTTTTTCTTTCTTTCTTTAACCGATGGTGGATGTTATCGGGAGAAAAGAGAAGAGAGTGAGAGAGAGAGAAGAGATTTGGTGCAAATAAAGAATAAACAATAACCATAAGTTATGTCAATAATGGGACAGACGAAGGTTAAATTATAAATCAAGAATGCTGGCTCGCTTGCTAAGTTTCGACACAAAATAAACAATAAAGATGACTTTGATGAGATGAATTCGATTCGAAGATAGACAAAGTAGATGATAATGATGATGATGATGTTGTTGATGTTGTTGTTGATGACGATAATGTCGATGAGATGTAATAGCTGATGAGGATGATGATGAATACGTCGTAGGTCGTTTCGGTGTGCGTGAGCACCGTCGAATCTGGATTTTTGATGCGCGGGAGCGCGGTGTAAAAACTGTATGAACAAGGCCAAATTGGAAAAAAAAAAAAAAAAGACGATATTTAAAGTACCAACAAGCGAAAAAGAGATATCCAAATTTGTGTAAATAGAAATGAAAAAGAAACTGGCTGTTTGACTCGCAAGCCGTATAGTTAGGAAGTAAAAATCAATCAATCATTCGTTCTTTTCGTTAATATGTCGTCGTTAATGTCGTGAATCGTTATGAGCTTGCGTCGTTGCCGTTCTGACCTCCGTTCGCGTTGTTGCACTCGGCCACCATCTTGGCAAAGTTCCTCACAACGTCGCCCGGAATCTGATCCCACAGCAGCGATCGCGTATATACCTCGGCCGCGGAATGCTTCTCGGTGTGGCGCATATTGCTTAGCGCTTCCGCGAGGTTCCGGCGGCCCTGTCCCGTCGATCGCGTCGGTGCGTTCCGAAGGAAATCTTGCGACGTCACACTGTTATATTGCGCCGGTGTGAGCGAGAAGATTTGCTCGTTCGTCTGCTCCTGCGTCGGTTGGGTGAGGGAATCCGCTAGGTCACCAAGCATAGACGGCGCAACGCCATCCATAGCGCCGCTGGCCATCGGCACCGAAGCGCTCGATGTCCAATCCGCACCGGAAGGTTGGGGACCCGCGGGTACGATAGCGTTCTCGGCGTTGGGGACGCCTGCGTCCTTGAAGATGTTGTTGAGAAGCGTCGTCGAGGCTTCGCGAACATCTTCCGATACGCGGGGAATAGTCGGGGCCGACCTGTTGGAAATGACAAAAGCGCCAACGAGGAAGAGCATGAACAACAAACCACCTTGCGTGGTGGACTTCTCGCCATCGGATGAAAGTTCCGACTTCTTCTGGGGAACAATCTGGAGCTCTTGCTTCACCTCGGGTTCCATCTGGAACTCGTTCATGAAGCCCATGTTGTCCCAAGATGTATCCATAGTAAGACTGTCCATATCGTTGTATCCGTTGGAGTAGCCCGTATTGCTGGGGATAGCGGCGTGCTCGAGCCTTTGGACGTGGTCGGTCAGGACGCTGATCTTCTTGCGCAAGTCGCCGGTCTCGATGGTGTGGTTCCGAATCAACTCTTCCTTTTCCAAGGTCAAGTTCTCGACGTGGGCCACCAAGTATTCCCTTTCGCGCCTTTCTTGCTCTAGCTTGATGTGAAGCTCGCTCATCTCCTCCTCCATCGAGCTGATGAGGCTAGTGAAGTGCTTCTTCTCATCCTCTAACCTCTCTGTGTGCATCTTTTTCCTCTGCCTCGAGTCCAGCGCAGCTTGCCTGTTGCGAAGTAATCGCTTCTGTTGCTTCAGCTCCTTGATCTCCTGTTCGTCAGTAGTCGCCGCAATAAGCTGGTCGATGTTGCCAAGATTGCGCTCCGCCGGAATGTCAAACCTGGCATTCTTCTTGCGGATGCCATCTCCGCGACGCAGCTCGTTGTGCGATCGGATGGTCGGGGTATCCGGTCGCATGCGCTTGACTAACGAGGGGTTCTTCAAGTCCTGGCCCATCCAATCCTTCTGCGGCGAGTTCGGCATAGGAGGGTTGTTAGGGCCAACTGTAGCGAAGAGCGGTACCTGGTGGGCGGGGTTGCTGAAGGGTGTTTGCATCTGTAGAGGTCGCTGCTGGAAGATGGACTGGTTGTTGTCGAAGGCATTCTCAAGGCTGTCGTACTGTAAGGGTGTGCATGTGCCGGAACCTTGACCCATTTGCCATTGCTGATTATGCGAGCCGTACACGGCTTGCGGGTCAGCCCTTGTAAACGGGTTGTTGTTGTTCTGGGGCTCTAGGAAGGGGTTGTTTGACGGGACCGACTGCATGTCGACGGATTGCCAATCACCCACTTCCGTCTTCGGGGAGAATATCGAGCCGGCTACAGCGAACGAATCCCTCCTGCTGCCAGCCATGGGAGGCGACAATTCCAGACCCGAGTCCATTGCGTTACTGTCTAGGATGTTCTCGTCGAGGATGTTGCTGTCCTCTTCATCAAAGTACTTCTGCGCATGGGTATCGACGGATAAAGGATTCGACCGGTAGAAGGCCGGCATCTGAAATGTTGAGACCATTGCTGGTCTGTGTGTGTGTGAATGTGGTGTGTGGGTGTCTTGAGAAAGAAGCGAGAGTTAGGAACTCTGCAAGTTGTGTATAGAATAGTCGAAGAGGTTGGTTCTATTCTGCAGCAGGGATGTAAAGGTTAGTGTATCGAGCGGTGAATATGATTATGACTAGTAGCGGTGGGCCGTTGATAAGACTATTTCTCTGCCTTTTCTTTCTTCAAGATCGAGTCTCAAGTTGGAACAACAAGATGCTTCGAGACGATGATTAAGAGTATATGTGTGTGTAAGTGTGTCTGTGTCTGTGTGCATATATGCGGGAGTATGTGCGAGAGAGAGACAATGGAGGAGGGGGAGGGGGATGTTGCAATGATTAATGAGAACGATAAGAGGGTTGGTCGGGCTTGGAGGTATAAGTGGTCGCAGTGGTAGTAGTTAGATGGTAGTAATATTTGGTTGCAATGGATGGTGGCGGCGGGGGAGAGACTTGCAGGGTAGGAGAGCAGAGAGCGTCCGGCAACTTTAAAAAAGAAAAAAAAAAAATAGTAATAAAAATAATAAAGGGAAAGATAAGAAAGTGGGAGTGTGTGTTACTACACAATTCTTACTTACAACTTCTTCGGCTAGGGAGGAATTGTTGCGATTTTTCGTGTGTCGTACAGGTATTGTCGGCCTGAATCCGTCTTACAAGAAGATATGTAAAACAGAACGAATGTAAAAATAAGAAGGGGACGAGGTGGTTGTAATAGATGTTGCTTGGGAATCGCGTGATTCACAACTTCAGCAACAATCGATATGTTTTCTTATAAAGTTATTTCCTTATGGTCGGGGGGCGATATGGATGGGGGGTGGAGGAAGGGCCTGGGTACTTAAACAAGAAATGGTCAGGTCGTCCTTTGACTCTCAGGATTTGCTTGTGCTAAAGGGACGGGGGTTCAAGTCACTCAAGCATCGTAGTGGGGAAAGAGGGAAGCCCATGAGACTTACCAACTGACGAACGGCATCTCTTCTGCTTGGGGTTCGCGGTGCCATGATGGTGTGTGTGGGAGGACGTGGGTATTCCCTTGTAGCTCTGTAGGTAACGGTACGGGGGGGTGGTAGCGAGATGGATGCTGTTCCGGGCCACTGGTTGATCCTCAGCCAAGGAAAGCATCTTCTACTATGTATTCTCCACCGTCTTGTCCTCACTGGTGAGAGACGGCCGTTTTTGACTCCAAAAAAGTCTGTGAAACCAGCAGATTTGCACCTTGGAGCAAATGAGAGATAGCCCAGCTATACGGTTGGGTGGATTTTTCGTCCTGGGACGGGAGCTATACCTTCTTGTTAGTCAGGGATCTTGTACTATGCCTCTAGCCACTGGGAATAGGTGCCACTGCTCTTGCAGCTAGGGACTTTTCAGTTACGGTAGGGCAACGGATAACTGTAGAACCCGTACAAGATTAGTAGGGGCACCCTGGTGAGAGCTTTGCTAGCCGGCCTCTGACTGGCTGAGTGGTAGATCGGACAAATAGAATCGAGATGGATTTGCTATGCTGACGGCTCTGGAGTTCATCGAAACCAATCGTCTTCCAGAAGCGGAAACGCTAGATTCTGAACCGGTAACCGTTTACGAATGAGCTAAGGATATCATAGGCCAGCGGTCGTTAGCCCTGCCAGGTTGGGCATCGATGACCATATGCGCGATTGCTACCTTAAAGGTCTGGGAACATGCACTCAGCACCCACGAGCACGCTTTTCGCGCCCACTAAGAGGACGCTGTATTTGTTTTGGGCATCCTATTTGCTCAGATTGCCCAGTAGACTCGGGTGGGGTGACAAGAAGAGATCTTTTTTTTGCCTAGGCATTATTGACTTACGAGTCCACCGGATCTGTCGATACAATAGACTAACGGTTAGTATCCTGCTTTCGAACGGCGAAGTTTACTTCCCGAGCCGTACATTAGTCAAAGCGGTTTTTGGAGTAGCTATGGGTCGTGCCCGAAATACCAAGATACGGTTCAACGCGATGGCCGCTGTGAGATGACGAATGTCTAGATACAATCCATACGCAGAGACGAGGCTGCGCCATACAAAAGCGCGACGTGCTTCCCCGTGCTCCTACTGGAGACTTCAGAGCCCGGATGCTAATTCTTCAACTGTTCAGTGCGACTGGTGTCACATGATCCTCTCTCTCTCTCTCTCTCTCTCTCTCATCTTGCTTGATATTGTTGGTGTTTTTGTTTGTGCTGAAGCTGTAAAGCGCCCGAAAAGCCACTTCATGGACATAAAGATTGCAGCCTGACACTTGTGCACCCGAGGCTCTTACAGCTTACAGTCATGCGATGACTGCCAGTTGCGTCTCGATGACAAGCAAACACTAGCCGCGTTGTGCTTAGGACCGCTAGAAAACCTGTGCGGCGCCCTTCACCATACCCAGTTTGTTAGTAGATCACGAGATAGTTACGACTACATACAGTACAACGACTGATCGTTGCATTGAAGGACCCCTCTATGACACTATCTACACCTTCCTCTACGGTACCATGCTCAGATCTCGGAACGGCACGGCGGTAGAATCAAGTGTCAGATTAGAGCGAGACCGGGAGCCTGGGGCCGATCTTGCCTCACCCATGCTCCGAAGTAACTCTGTTACGACCTCTCGGCGTCTCTACTATTACCTGGAAGAATATTGACGTTCTCCGTTCGGCGACGGCTAGACGAGTTCCTCTCACCCGTCCGTTATTATTCTCCGTTATGAGCCAGTCCGAAAAAAAAAATTGTATCTAGCTTGACTTGGTTGGTAAGTTCACACGCGGGATTCTTGCGGTGAGGGCGATATTAGTCAAATAACGTTAAAAATAGCTAGGAATAAGAAAGGTTAAGATGCGAGCGTTTGAGCACGGACAATGGGTCTATCTTCTAAAATCTTCGAGTTCTCCTCCTAACGGATTTGACATGATGGGGCATGCTCCCCCTTGTTGGTCGGCGGGTCTTCCGGAGCCAGGGTCTAGATGCGCTATTGAGCGTTGGAGAGATGCTAGTAGAGAAAAAAAAAAACTGCACTTTGGAAAGAATTCTCTGGAAATCCAAACTCTTCGGAGTTAGTACTGATTTTGAATGCTAACTTTGAACGGTTGAGCGGTTATCGCGAGTGACGCGAATTCATCAGTAACGACAATGATCGATCAAAACACGCCCAGCCACCGCACGCGTATACGGCAGAAGGAATACCTAAAAGTAACCAACAGGAAATTGCCCGTTTGGAGATGACGTACAGGTGTAGATCCTGACCAGCTTAGTTAATGGAAGCCTTGTGGAGGCTCCGTTTGAGATTTACTAAAGGGAAGTATCACGAGAACAGTTAATCGGATGGATTGCCAGATTCTGTTATAGGCAAAGATTAGAAAGAGTCAGTTTGGGACGAGTATAGGCATGGCCGACGTTTTGGCTAGAGCCTTTCAACACCATGAACCGGTACAAGTAGGTATTTTCTGCGAGCCACCGTAACCGGGTTTGGTGGTAATAGGCTCAGGGTGTTTGCAGCCGGGCACAACCAACCGGAGAAATGATGAATAAGTTGTTGGCGACAGCGATGTAATGCAATTGACGCCTGAATGATACGAGTAAAAAAAAACTTCATGATCAATCAGCTCTAGTCGATTCAACCCGAGGGAAAGAAGCGCGAGGGAGAGTTTCAACGCACGTGTATTCTGCTACTACTTCATGCTGAAGCGTTCGCCTCGTCTGA
The DNA here is from genome assembly GCA_002120325.1 of Daldinia sp. EC12. Taxonomy (NCBI): domain Eukaryota; kingdom Fungi; phylum Ascomycota; class Sordariomycetes; order Xylariales; family Hypoxylaceae; genus Daldinia; species Daldinia sp. EC12. Next base: position 66,090 of record KZ112975.1, read on the forward strand.
GTGATTGGCTATGAATGAAGCAAGCTCTTGCGGGTCGGCTGAGAGCCAGGCCATGCTTGGCGCAGCGCGTTTCTGCTCTATCCGCGATACGCAATACTGAGTACAAACCGGTTGAATATGAACCGGACGATTCTGGATCAAAACAAGGAGCACCGGCAGCTTTTTAGGCCTTATCTGCCCTTCAATGACGCACCAGCGACCTCACCACTGCTCCCGGGCGCGACGCGGTGTGGACGAAACAGGCCGTCTTGGTTGGACCGGAGCTCAATCGAATCGTACTATCTACACCGACTGCAGTTCTTGTTCCGGAATACCGAAGAGACCTTCAAGGCTTTCGAGCACTTGCTCAGATTGGTATAGCTCTTGGTTAGGCACGAACTTCATACATGCAGCTACTGTGACACCTAGCGGGCCGGCTTTTATGCGACCAGTCGCACATAAGATGGATCACATCCCCTTCTGGTACGATCTGAAGGTGGTGAGAGGACGAATTTGGGGTTAATGGAGAACACTAAGTTTAACTGTGCAAGACATGTGCGCCAGTCGGGGACTCCCAATGCCGAATAGGGATAGTTCGTAAGCAGCGGTGAGTGGCATTTTCGACCAACCAGCTTCAGTATCATCGATCCTAGTATGGAGTACTATAGCAGATAGTCAAAATACGAAACCATTTCTGCCCAAAGGGATGAAAAAAAAAAAAAAAAAAAATCAGGGCACCATGGAGCCATCGATATGAATATGTCGATTTTCGAGAAGATCCTAAGCATACTCGGGCGCACCTGTTTAAGGCGCTCAATTGTTCGATGCGACTGTTCATGCTGCTGATGTGGACGTGGTGTATTCGGAAAAAGACAATGGCCATCGGGGTCTATTAAGCGGCCTACACACTTTGCAGCCGTTTCTCAGATCTAACTTTTCATCGGAGACCTGCAGCTTCATCACGACTCGTCACTAAGGTACCGTCCTTCTCCACTAGCCACATGCGGCATTACGTTCAACCACCAGGACCCCGATAATCGCTTGCAGCATGCCTAAAGGGGGGAGTGTAATAATGAGTCACGTCTAAAAAAGTTTTGCTACGCCAGGGAAACGCGACATTGATGTTCCGTTGCTGTCTCTGTGCAATTGCTATTTCATTCTGCCAAGTTGACCTGAAGTTTGCGTTTGCTCTAAGGAATGTCATGCTAGGACTCAGCCAACATGGCGGTGTAGCCCCGATAGTCCGGGGAAACGTAGGTACGCAAGGCTTATAATTCAGACCAGGAAGCTTCTCTGAGAGTAATATATTCGATATGTAGTTGAATCCTTCCTGCGAATTCTGTCCACTCATCTCCTTCAAGCTTGAGCATTCTGAAACGAACTTTTCGCCCAACGCGAACATCTGAAATAGCGTTTTTTTCTCCACTCCGCGTTACGTAGTGCAAGGGTGGAGTTCTTGAGGCTGCGCGTCGAAGCAAATTCCAAGATCGAACGGTACGCAGCAGGCTGTCATCCTGTACCTTGCACTGAGAGGTCTTGAGTAGTACGGCTGTGGTAGGACGAAGTTGCAAGAAGCCGCGAAGCACTAAGGCAAATTTTTGATAAAATCTCGCGATCCCGAGCGGAGAATATGGAGCGCGACAGTGGCAACATATATTTACTTGGTTGAGGCGGTGAGTGGCTTCGTAGTCAGATCGAATCCGTCTCCTCGGCATCGACCCGCGGTGGGCTCTCCATCGAATCGATGGCGTGAGTATCCTGGATTGATATCCGTAATAGTATTAAACCTAGCAATAACAGAAGGGTAGCTGCCGAGAGTTCCAGGTTTCCGTGACGCACGCTCCGAGACGATCCTAGACGTCAAAACGGCGATCATTGAAAGTTCCAGAGTTTCGCTAGAAGATTGTCCTCTACCCCCGAGTCTAGATCCTGAGGGAGGAATACTCTTTTTGGTATCATAAACTCCACAACAGGAGGCTTTTTAACTTGCTTGGATAGTTCCGCGTCAAGTAACTAGAAATGCGTAAGCAGGGTCGAAACTAGTATGTGGGACGGTGGCACATGTTCACTTACGCTGCTATACGAGTGGTCTAAGAAATCCTCAAGGTTGTAGGACTGCTTAGTGAATTGCTCCGATACTATTTTCGCGATAGTCGCAACGTTCGGGTGATAGTGCGACTGCAGCTGAACGACTTCCCATAGGCAACTATCAATGGCGCAGGTCTCCATTGGGTCTTCTTCATCAGCAATGAATGGGTCTGCCATCCCTTCATTTTCAAGTGCCTCCTTCTCTTCTGATGATCGAGGCACGCGATGCATCATGAACGTGCAAAGCGGGTGCTTTTTAAATAAATTATAAATCCAGGGTATGACCACAACGATGGCAGCAGGGGGAGCGTTGAGGCACAGCCTCGTGATTCGCTTGATGAAACTTGCTACTAGGACGGCGGGAAGATGCGTAGAAGAGAGGAACGTATCTAACAGTCGGAAGAACCTAGATCGATGTTTTGAATGTAGGATATTCGCATCTAGCAATGAATACAACTTCCGATAGAACGATGGATAGTCCAGATTTCGCTCCTGTATGAGATAGAAGACACCTGATAGAGCTAGGAGAGAAACTGCGCCTCCGGAGTTGTACGAATCTGTCAAGAAGTCCATCAGAAGCTCTGGTTTCACAAACCACGGAGCAATGGATCTAGTCATAATTTGAAGCACCTTTTTCCTTTGGTCTCGGTTGGGACCAAGGTCAAGCAGGGCTACCCAAGCCTCTTGGGCTTGCTTCTTCTGTTGATTCAGGGATGTGACAGGATGAGATTTCTTTTTCGGCGCATCAATGTAGAACTCGCCCATCTCTTCAGCAGAAGACGGGACATCCTCAAAGAAGGATAGTAAGTCAAATGCATTGTCAAATAGGGCCTCGTTAGATGATGTTGAACGTTCTTCAGAAAGGATATCTCTTTACATGGGTTAGTACAGGCGCATTTTCGGACAGAAGTTAATCACCTACTTCAGGGCTTTGAACGTATAGAACCGTATATCCGCATATTCACCTAAGAACTTCTCACAAAACTCTTGTCTGATATCTTCAGATTCGCTCAAGATAAGCGCTTCTACAACTTCTTTAAGGAACGCCTTCGGGAAGTTGTATTCATCCTTGTCGTTCGTGTATTTGCCTTCAGCTTGTAAGATGCGCATGGCCAGAGTCAAGGCCGTAGAGGCAGTATCTTCTTCGCCAAGTGCTGATATTATGATTTGCTTAAAATCTCCGAGCCTCTTCTTAAGCCATTGAACAACTACGATATCCTTATCTGACTGCCCGTTGCGTCTCGCTAGGTTTCCTGATGCAAATAGACGTAGAAATACTCTACATAGCGAGACCATTGCAAGCTGGGTAGAATCATCATCGTTACTTTTTTGCGCGAGCTCGAGAAGGGTTGCTATGTTATTATAGTTCTTCTTGGACTCTAGGATCTCATTTTCGAGTTGCAATATTTCAGCTTGGGGATCACGTTCGTCACTGTCTTTTGCTTTAGTTCGTTTATTTGCCTTTTCAGGAACTTTGGATCGCTTCCTCTTTAAGGATTCCTCGGTGGTGGATCCTGACATTTTTCGCGTAGCTATGTGGTTGAATTGTATAACTAAACGGTGTTGCAGGTGTTTAGAATGTAGAGATTGTAGAAAGAGAAAAGGAATAAAAAAGTTAAATTGCCAACAGCCTTGGGGAAAGAACAATGCAAGGCTGACCCAAAAACTGCCAAAATTTAGTTTGAAGTGGGGTGAATTGAGTAAATCACGTGCTAGATTGACCAATCACGGAAGTCGGTTGACCGGGGGTTTGAGGGCAACTGGGTTAAGTGCAAGTTCCGTTAAAACCTCATCGAACTTCAATTCCCGAAGCTTCAGACAAGCAAATAATTACTTCAATCTCCTCTCACCCCAATCCGTTTCTCTTCTTGTCATTAATCTCGAAATGGCCTCCCGCTTGGCTTCCCGTGCCTTCGGTAAGTCTTTACATTAGGTAGCTATTGGTATGCCAATTAGGCCATGTAGAACTTATCGCAAAATTGTAGGAGCCGCCCGTCTACGGCCTTCGGTCCCTTCGCGAACTCTTCCCGCAGTCACCGCCGCATTCACTGCTACCCGACCGGCCTCCAACGTTCCCGAACCTAAGGCCAAGGCACAGTCTATCATTGACTCTTTACCCGGAAGCTCTCTGATTTCCAAGACCGCCATCCTTTCCTCCGCCGCCGGCCTGTCTATCTACGCCATTAGCAATGAGTACTACGTCGTGAACGAGGAAACCATCGTCGCTTTCTGTCTGCTCAGCGTCTGGGGTGGTCTGATCAAGTATGGTGGTCCCATGTACAAGCAATGGGCCGAGGCACAAAACGAGAAGATCAAGAATATCCTGAACGCCGCGCGTGCCGACCACACCCAGGCCGTCAAGAACCGCATCGAGAACGTTCAGCAGATGGGAGGTGTTGTTGACATCACCAAGGCTCTCTTCGAGGTCTCCAAGGAAACTGCTAAGCTCGAGGCTCAGGCATACGAGCTCGAGCAGACTACTGCTCTGGCAGCGGAGGCCAAGTCCGTTTTGGATTCGTGGGTGCGATACGAAAGCCAGGTCAAGCAGCGCCAGCAGAGGGAATTAGCCGAGACGATTATCGCCAAGGTGAAGAAGGAGCTCGAGAACCCTAAGGCCCTCCAGCAAATCCTGCAACAAAGTGTTGCCGACGTAGAGAGTAAGAGTTGTCCCTACCCATCTCATCGCATACCCAAGCTAACAAATTTCCAGGAATTGTGTCCTCCAAGGCTCAATAGACAAGTCAGTTTAGACAGATACTCCATGGCGCAGACAAAGATCTCTTTTGTCCCCTCTTGTGTTTATAAACACCTTGTGCATTAGTCAAAAGAAACCATCTTTCCAATACCAGTCTTGCAATATCCTGTGACACCTTTTATGGTAGTCCTGCATGCCAGCAGAGTGTAGGAACTTAGAAAATATTTGAACATAGATTACGATAATGGAAGAATCATCTGCTCCAAGCCATGAATTAGTAGAATAGGCAGTTATTCAGTGTCTGAAACACTCCTAGCTAAACACTGGCTCTAGATCCTAGATTCCTTTCATCCGGGTCTCGTTAGAGGAGCTTCAACTTTATCTCCTATAAGAGGAAACCTTAATACAAGAATGAGCCAACACTGGATGGACTCATTGAATCATGCTTTGTAGATTGTATGAACTGCAGCCAGAGGACTCTGATCGTGGCAAATAGGCTGTATGAAGATATGCCACGCAACTGATGATGGCTTAGATGACCGCCCTTGCTTAAGTAGTCCTCACCCGTCTTTTCCTTCCCACTTCTCTAGGAGGCTAACCTTCCATTCCTTGAATTGGCGATCACTTTGAGGTAATAGTTGGTTGTTACTGTCTAGGATGTCCTTCACTTTATTGATTGCATCAGGCGGCAGAGTGATATCTTGCACATCTGATACCATGGAGTCGAGTAATTTGTTTGCTTCATCTTGACTAACCATGCGATAAAACACCTTCACGGCCTTGATGGGCGACCTTTCCTCGCCCGTGGACGAGAAAGAGATGTTGTTGAACACCCAAATGTTTAATAGAGATTGATATGCTCCATTTGTTTGAGAGACAGCCTGCGTTGGGTTACCTTTAAGCTTCATGGGTAGTAAGATGGATTTTGAACAACCGGAGCGAGCCATTGTCGCCAGGAGAATAGAGCTAATCCAGTGAAACAAATTAGGGCAGTTATCCGGGCCTCGAGGGATCTGCTCATCCACGTAAACCTGCCACTTGAATAGAGTAACCGCGGATCCCTGGTCACTTAGTATTCCCAACTGGTTCTTACAGGATACGCAGCTGATAGAAATATTTTCAGGCTGGAAGAGGTGAGACTTTGTATCTTCATGTGCCTCACTACGATCTTCCGACTCATTCTGTGGCACCAATGGGGCTGCATCTTTTGTTATCTGGAGAAGCTTGCATTAGCAAAACTTTCAAGACAGTCTTCTACTGAAATAAGTTAAGTTGGTTAGAAGCTTGAAAGATGTGCCTCTGGTTAATCCCGGAATTTCCACATCCAAGGAAATTCTTAGTGAAAGACAGAGGAATCCTCCAGTATATAAATGCCAATCCCTAGGGCGAGGCCTAGGATCCGGCATTTATATAACGGAATAGGAAAGTATGTCATTCTAGGGTATGCGTATCGGTAACTATGCCACTGAGGAGCTGAAATGCCGGCCTAGCCACCTTCTATACACCCAATTTGAACAGTCAATAGAGGTACTTACGGTTGACGCAGAGATATTCGTCTCGGATAGAAGAAAAGAAGAAAGGTCCACAAACCCGACACCATCTTGGGCCGATATACTAGAGTTTGCACCATATGCTTTAGAAGTATGGCCATCATCATGTTTATGACCGTGATCATGAGGTTTATGGCAATGCCAAAATTCCATCATTTCAGCCCAGTTCTCGCTAGGCAGATCTTTCCATACTTTAATTACGCCGGGCTTGACAATAGTGGCGCGACAAGTTCGACACGTAATAGGTGACTCTGGTAGAAGATCAGTTGCGGACCAAGGAACAGGTTGATCCCCAGCTGTAGAAAGGGTATAACGCCCCGAACTTGAGGCAAGAGGCAATCGACAGGAAAGTTGTTTCTTGCCAACGCCCTGTATTGGAAGTTGCCCGGCGGAGACAACTTGCCCCGGAAGACGTATAGACGTCTCTACACCACCATGGCGGATTGTAAAGAACCAGCCATCGGACGAGATAGCGGCTCTAGTATCAGATGTGCTTGGCGTATATAGCTCGCATCCAACTGAAACACCTTGTATACGCGACAGAAGTTCGGCGTATATAAGAACCGGGCGTGATTCGCTCATATTGTATATGGGGGAAATAGTTTAAAACTAGAAAGACAAGCTTCAACGCGATAACGTTTTTGTAGTTGAATTTCGTAGCGGATGCACAGACCAAACGATAAAGACGTTTAAGACGATATCAAACTTGTACTTACCTCTTAGTTGCATTGTTTAGCTAAAACGCATTTACCCCACAGGTTTAACTACATCTTTTAATGACATTATACATTCTGCCTAAATGCATACTTACCTTATATATACCAATAACATCTTTGGATGATGTGGGTAGCACTTTCGATTGTTACGTCACTTTAACTTCAACTACCTAGGTACTCTAACCTACAGACAGTGAATTATCGTGATGTTCTAATTGGGGATTTTAAAAAATGGCTTCAGTACTCTCTTATGTTCCCATCGTGAACCGACTCGTCTTCAATACAGGTCGGACTCGGACCATTGACATCCCACCTGTTGAGGTTCACAATGTGGAGACTTCACCTGAGAAACGACCAAGAACCCTCAAGCATCTATTAAAGGCTAATCATGTTAATCATTCCATTCTCTACCACAATTTGGAGTTTCATAACCATCTACCCCATATCCTCGGCTCTGCATATCTCCTAGGAGCAGATGTTCAGCAATTGCATAATATCTACGATGTGGAAGCCAAAGAACTTGAGCCGTGGAGAGAATCACCGGCTGAAATAGCACAGGATGACTGGAGAGACTTCCTGGGCGAGCCGGAATATCAGCGTGCCTATGTCGATTTCTTCGAGGATGCTCTGGCCTTGAGGCATAACTACCAATGGAAAGGTGTAGTGGAAGAGTACATGTATGGAGGCAAAGAACCGCTAATCAACTGTCTCATTGGAGGCCGTACGTCCAACCCTTAAGGCTTTCTGCATATGTGATACTAACAGCATTAGTTGGCCATCCACTCATTCATCTGGGATATGCTTATGAGATTGATAGTCGCGAGGTTGCTATAGAGGCTCTCGGCATGGCGGCTACCCAATACAACTTCCTTCATAAATACCTTGATGATGATTCGTATTCGAAGCCGTCTCCGATCGAGCCGTCTTCTCCGTTGGAACTTCTGTCTAAACTGAGGAGCGACGGTCGTCTTGACGACGCATTCAAGGAATCAGGACCTGAAAACATTGAACCGTTGTTCCAGAAGTATGAGGACATCGTTTTGGAGTATTGGAATGCATGGACGCTTGATGACCCGGTGAAAGATTTCGAACTATCTCAAGAGGCTGCGGTTGCTATGCTGATTGCGACAGTCCCACCCGGAACTCATTCGTATAACTTTTTCCTTTGCCATGTGCTTACGACAAGTCATGCCGTCAGGATACTGCTTCCATTCATCCCATCAGAGTTTCGGATAAACTTGGTAAGGCAGTGGTGGTTGTTCGCGCTCGCTGTATACATTACCGAACTCCGCCCTAAAATCGATCCCGACTACATCAAACCAGAAGATGTTGCTGGGAAGCAATGGAATTATGTGGAGGATAAGGCATTAAACGGACCTTATGCGACGGACGCTCATTTCGTCAAGGGTAAGACTACATACTCATACATTGAATAACTCCAATTCCAATTCCAATTCCAATTCCAATTCCAATTGCCAATATACTAACTTACTGTGCAGTTGTACGCGCAATTAAGGAAGCTGCCCGAACTTGGGGAGATGTACATGAACGTTATCTAGCTGCGGCCGTACGGTTTGCAGATGACTTCCAGGGGTGGACCTTTTCATAAGACTGTATCATTTCATATTTGGCTAGTTATAGTAGGAGCTGTAAAAGCTGTATGAATCATGAGGATATTTGGACAAAATTAGTCTCCTGGCTAGCGTTTTTTTTTTTTTTTTCCTATATTATCAATTATGGTTTGGCTTCTGGCAAATTGACAGATTGATTTGGGATGTAATAAGTTCAAGATACAAAAAAGAGATACTTAATACATCCACTATTAATGTGATGTGATGCAGGTTTAATTGATCACATGATGACGCATCCAAGTAACTCAAGTAAACTGCGGGCTAAGTCGCTAGGGAACGCGCCATAAGCAACCCACCCGCGACGAAAGGTTCCATTACATTGGGAATGACGGAAGGTCCAGTACCTTTACTTACAATTTAACTCAGCCGCGCCGTCCATTTGTTTAAAGTCAATCCTTTCTTTCTTTTTTAAACGCGTACCTAGGTATGTACCTGAATATTAAACTTTCCTAATTCAAATCGTCGGTCTCAAACGAAAAAGTCTCATTACGAAACTACTACATTAATCGCCTGTCTTTCCCATGTGAGCAATTACGCCCACTAGCAGATGCCGTGCATCTCACATCCACCCTATCGCCATGGCACCGCCCACAAAACGCCGGAAGCGAAATATCGTGCATGCTTCTTCAGACGAGGAAGAAGAGCAAAAGTCGAAACCCAATACTCTTACCAATTACCTCCTTTCCTCGCCGACTCAGAAAGATGACTCTGCTGCGGATGCCTCCCGGGCTTCAACGCCCTCACCGGGTCCCGTCAGAAAGTCGTCTCGCTTACTAGCCTCTCAACCACCGAATTCGACTTCCGTGCCTATTCACCAGAGAAACAATGGATTTAGGGGTATCAGTAAGAGTCCTGGGAAGCCCAAACCTCAGCCGTTTACAAAGGGGAAACGGTTGGAGAAAGATAAAACGGCGGATCTTGTCACTATGTTTTCTAGACAAGCTCAACGGGCACCGACGGCATCTCCAACCAAAAGGGACGATCTTATCAGCGACCCAATTTCAGACGACGACGATGTGGGTGAATATAGGGCCGCAACTACCAGCCGAGTCGGACAAAACGCCCGTAAACGTTTTCGAGATACGTCTCAACCATCTAGTGCTCCGGCATTCACATCGAGTCAGAAATTTCTCAAGCCACCCCGCCCTCAACAAGACCCAAGTACGGGCGACGAACAACGACCGTGGTCGGAACGGTTCGGCCCTACGAATTTGGGGGAACTTGCGGTCCACAAAAAGAAAGTAGCAGATGTCCGCCGGTGGCTTGAAGATGTCATGGCCGGCCGGATGCGACAACGACTTCTAATATTAAAGGGCGCTGCTGGAACGGGGAAGACAACTACGGTTCGACTCCTTGCTAAGGATATGCAATGTGAGCTACTCGAGTGGAGGAACCCGGTTGGTTCCCTTGGCGCAAATCAAGGCCTCCAGTCGGCTTCGGCGCAGTTTGAAGAATTCATGGGGAGGAGTGGAAAATTCGGACAATTAGACACTGATCTTGGCTCGACCCCTTCCAGTGTTGGTAAGAACGATAATAATGATAATACGAGAAAAATTATTCTCATTGAGGAATTCCCAAACACTTTTACGCGTTCGTCGACGGCATTGACGACGTTTCGAAATACCATTTTACAATATTTAGCCGCTAACACTCCTGCTCTCGCTACTTTTGGTCGTCAGACTTCTGTAGACCCTATCACGCCTATTGTTATGATTATATCGGAAACTCTACTAACCACTACCTCGGCGTCTGCGGATAGCTTTACAGCTTACCGCTTGCTAGGACCTGAGATTACCCGGCATCCTGGCTCTTGCATTATAGAATTTAACGCTATAGCGCCCACTCTTCTTGCGAACGCACTTGAATTAATCGTACAGAAGGAAGCTCGGAAGTCTGGACGGCGTCGGACGCCGGGCCCCCTTGTTTTAAAAAGGCTCGGTGAGATAGGGGATATTAGAAGCGCAATCTCTTCACTCGAGTTCCTTTGTCTTAAGGGTGATTCAGATGCAGATTGGGGTTCTAAAGTGGCTTTCACGAAGCCCAAACGCGGATCTAAAAACGAGGCATCCTTGACCAAAGGTGAAGTAGAAAGCCTGGAGCTTGTCTCTCAACGAGAAGCAAGTTTGGGAATATTCCATGCCGTTGGAAAGGTAGTGTACAACAAAAGAGATGAACGTCCGATGAGCCGTCAAACTCCAGAGGGTCAAGCTGAAATACTACCCGACTTCATGGCTCATCATTCCAGACCAAAGCGTTCCGAAGTCTCCGTCGATAGTCTTATTGATGAGACTGGTACCGACACGCACACATTTATTTCAGCTCTCCATGAGAATTATGTCCTATCTTGCGAACCCAGCGGGCCTTCTGATCAAAATTCGTCACTTGACTATATAAATAATTGTATTGAGTTTCTCTCGGATAGCGATTTACTTTCTCCATCTTGGGACATCTTTTTTCGGGGGCGGGGGTCTGGCGCATCGACATTTTCGGGGCGCGATTCGGCTAGCCATGTGCTTAGGCAAGATGAGATTACCTTTCAGGTCGCAACTAGAGGATTGTTGTTCTCTCTGCCAAACCCGGTGAAGCGAATAGCTAAGCCCTCCGGACGCGGCGGTGGCGATGCCTACAAGATGTTCTATCCCACGAGTCTTAAGCTGTGGCGAGAGAAGGAGGAACTTGAAGGAGTTGTAGACCATTGGGCGTCGAGATTGCTAAAGGGGGACGAGACTGGCCATGATCTCACTCAAGGGGCTTCCGCATTTATACGACCCAAGCCAACAGCAAGCGACGGAAGTGATTGGATTACTAAACATCAGGCTTCCGCACAACGCAATAATAGTCAGCAAACTAAAAGAGGTGAACACGGCCAAGACGAACAAACGGCACCGTTGCTCTTCCTTGGGAGCTCGGCTCGTAGAGAGATGTTACTAGAACGACTGCCATACATGGCACATATAACACGGGGGCGTAGGAGCGCAGTAAGCAATGTCCGGCTAAGGGAGATCGAGAAGGTTACATCGTTTTCTGGGATTGGAGATTCAGTGGACGAAGACGCCCTCGATCCAGACGACGATAACGTAGAGCATACTGCAGAAACGTGGGCAACTGATAAGCCTACCGAGGAATCATCACCGCGGAAGAAGAAAATGGCTATTGGCATACAGCAGAAGAATGACCTGCCCTCCCTTCCTGCTACGACGATACCGTCTATACAGAAATTGGTTTTGAGCGACGATGATATAGAGGATGATTAAGTCCCACCTGTCTTTATCTTATTCTAGAGAAATGTTACGCAGGATATGGCTTCTGCTGAGACTCAGGGACGTCGAAATCATGGCTACGTGCTCAGGGTAGGCTAGGCTAGGCTAGGCTATACGTAAAATGGCGTTTTGGTATTGTGCTCAGAAAGGGTGGGAATATATGCGTATATGTGTGTATATAGGACTGGGAATTAGGCCACTACTGTCGAAAACCGGGTAGCTTTAGGTGATGTTCCTAGCTAATGTATGAAGAGCATGCCTTTTAGCTGTGGGACAAGTGACAACTACCTACCCATCTCAATTTACAAGGAAATGTGTCAATTCCAAATATTGCGTTCTAGCTCGTCCTGCGTATCTTGTTTCTATGTCATTTACCTCGGCTAATTTGTATTCTGCTGAAACGTAAGTCTATATCTAATTCAATACAGTGGGAAAAGTTCCCGGGGCGTTGGACAAAGCCAACCGTGGACCTGGTCCATTGGTTACGTCGTATTTCGTATTGCTCGCTTTCGAGTAAGCGTCCAGGCGTTGCGGCTTAACTTAAACGCAACAAGGCTACGAGAGAAAGCCACTGTATGCATGGCTACCTACCTACACAATGGGTGACATCGCATCTTTCGGGTGCTTGCTAATTAGTTTGAATTCATTATCGTCGCATCCACATGTAACACTACGATTACGTTTGCTGAATTCCTAGCGATCTTTCTTCTCAAGACTTCCCAGTAACACTAAATAAGTAAAACTACCTATGTTAGGCCGATTTAATGTAGTGGCGGCAAGGCAATTTTATTATTCGTCCGTATTCTACTTATACATATACGTGACGACCGTATAGCTCGTGATGTCTTATGCGGAGGGACAGATCAGATCTACTACGAGGGAGAAAAGGGGAATAACGCTTGTATTACTATGACGTTGCTACCGCTCCTATACAACATCTCACGTTATAGACCCTTCTCGTCTGGCTCTTATTTCGTGAAGTATAAACCATCAGCTACCTCATGCGTCAAGGAAGCAAAGCATTCGTTATACAAAACAGGTTATACATAGAAGATCAACCGGCACGTCAAAAATAATTCCATTATATCCAACTTGGAACAATCAAACACTAAAACCATGGAGACCAAGGGAACAACGACACCGCCACCATCCCCTATCTTTAGAATCAGGATCTTTGACGCCGTTATCGAGGTTCCTGTTGAACACGACAACGTATACGGCGTCGGGGAAGAAAGCATGATAGAACCAGACCTACCGCAGCAACCTCTAGAACAATCTTCATTTATAATATCTCCAGATACCACGGACAACTACACACAAAACTCACCCGCCACTACAACAGCCAACGAAAAGAAAGACACCGTACCTGCCTCTCCCACCTCGTTGCGCGCAAGCAATTTCAAAGACGACTTCCTCACTCTGCTCACGCTGCTCCCCGAGCAGCGATATATCTCATCACCTTCTTCGCCCGCTACCTCCTTTTCTTCATCCGCGAGCGCCTCCAGCTCTTCTAACCACGAAGAAATGGACGAAGTGACGGAGGGTCGGAACGAGAAAAAAGAGGAAATAGACAGCCGGTTTACTATAGCTACCTCTTCTCGAACTGACAATACTAGTGAAGAAGACGATACCGTCGTGCCCATACCAGACAACAAGCTGGAAGGCGGTACTTACAACAGGAAAACCCTAGTTATAGGCGTAGTCTAAGATATGTTTAAGGACAATGTCGGCTAGTAATGGACACAGGAGTTACCATTATTGATCAGGTATGATAATGAGCCTGGGACGCTCCGCACAGACAACGATGATGTGACATATTCAGAGAAAAGCCACGGTCTACTCTGAGCAACTAGAGTAGAAACTACCTAGGTACATAATAGTACTCGGCCAGGAACAGTAACAGGGATTTAACTGTCAATTTAGGTTAGTTGAAAAGATGAGCGAATTCTACTCTTACTAAATAGGCGCTCTAAAGACAAACGGTCGCAAGATAGCAAGCATTCACCAAGTTCGGATATCGGTATTGAGGTACGACAAATTGGTATCTTTGTATTTTTGTCCCTTTTTTGGACGTATTGCCGTGTTGAATAAATGCAATGCGGAAGTTTTAAGGTATTTATCCGCCTTTACCAGACCGGTGACCCCATAGATGCCACTTTATCTGTGCCTTTGCCCAAACCAGGTATGTTGAAACCGTACGCCATGCTGCCATGCCCAAAATTTTCATGACATTTTCCGATGAGGGAATCCTATGTCTTCTAGATAACACACCCAACAACGCCAGTCGCAATGCAGAAAGAAGTTGATTCTTCCGCTACTATAAATGTGACAAGATCCCCCAGCGGAACTCTACAATTCATTAGCTTAGAACTTGAGCGCCTTAGGCTGCTCCCAGGTGAATTCCTGGTTGGTACCGAAGTGACCGAACTTGGCAGTTTGGTTGTAGATGGGGCGGACTAGGTCAAGTTCCTTGGCAATAACACCAGGGCGGAGGTCAAAGTTAGCCTTGACGATCTCGACTAATTCCTCGGCAGTCTTGTCAGATGTGCCGTAGGAGTCGACGTAGATAGAGCAGGGCTCGGCTACACCGATAGCGTAGCTGAGTTGGACCAGCGCTCGCTTAGCGAGGCCGGCATTGACAAGAGACTTGGCAATCCATCGAGCAAGGTAAGCAGCAGATCGGTCGACCTTGGAGAAGTCCTTGCCGGAGAAAGCACCACCACCGTGAGCACCCCATCCACCGTAGGTGTCGACAATGATCTTTCGGCCGGTAACACCGGCATCACCCTGAGGACCACCAATGATGAAGAGACCACTAGGTTGAAGCTATAAAAAGTCGTCAGCATGTGTATGATAAGCTGAATTATGGCGAGGAACACGCCAATTACAAAGTTAAAACTTACGTGAAGGATAGTGTCATCATCAATGTACTGCTTGGGGATGACAGCGTCGATGATCTTGGACTTCAGCTCCTTTCGGACCTGTTCCGTGGTAACATCGCCACTGTGTTGAGCAGAGATGACAATAGTGTGGACTCGTAGGGGAACGACAGCGCCGCCATCGTGCTTGTACTCCATGGTGATTTGGGTCTTGGTGTCAGGTCGGAGCCAGGGGAGAGTTCCGTCCCGGCGAGCGTCAGACATAGCTTTGTTCAGCTTGTGGGCGAGAAGATGGGAGAGAGGGTGTAATTCGGGGGTTTCGTTGGTGGCATAGCCAAACATGAGACCTTGGTCACCAGCACCCAATTCCTCGAGGGCCTTTTCGTAGTGAAGACCCTGAGCGATATCGGGGGATTGTTGCTCAATGGCAACGAGGACGTTGCAGGTCTTGTAGTCGAAACCCTTGTCGGAGGAGTCGTATCCGATGTCCTTGATGGCGTTTCGGATGACAGACTGGTAGTCGATGTTGGCCTTGGTGGTAATCTCACCGAATACCATGATCATACCAGTCTTGGTAGCCGACTCGCAGGCAACCTTGGAGAGGGGGTCTTGTGCCAGGCAGGCATCGAGGATGGCATCTGAAACCTGATCACAAATCTTGTCGGGGTGACCTTCACCGACGGACTCGGACTACGATTGATTAGTCTTCTGTCACCGAATTGACCAACGCCGGAGTAGGTAAGACGTCGACGACGTCGTGTAATCTTATCTATACTTACGGTGAAGAGGAAAGCCCCGGGGTTCCGAGGAGTGCTCAAGGAGCTAGCATGGCCGTTGGTAGCAGGCATTGTGGACTTTAGAGTGTGAAATAAGAAAGTACGACTTGATTAATTCTATGCACCCAAAGAAAATGCGTAGCCCAAGAGTTGTCTCTTCGGAAGAAATAAGAAGTTAGGTTGGATGAGGGGGGGAAGGAGAGGTTTATGAAGGAAAAGAGTTGAAAGTGGGAGTTTTTCCTTTGGGTTTTCTATTGGGGGAGGGAAAAAAATAAATCGGAGGGGCAGGAACTGAAAATAACAGTTAGAATGGCGCAATTTTCATCGCTTGTCGCTTCCACTATATGCCGACCGTGTAAGCTACGGAGCTAGTAACCTAAAACCTAGCGCTAGCGGCTCGCTCTTTTCCTCTCTGTTGTCCCTGAGCCGTGGATCGTGGTGTCTGAACTGGTACTGATTGCACTGATAGTTGGTAGGAAGGAAAGACGCTGCTGCATAGTGGGGCAAACCGAAGGAATTTTCTCAGAAGGACATGGAGTAAGAGGGGCGTAGATACAGGTAGTATATACTTATACCTCTTACCCATACCTGTGCCTAACATATGTATGTATACCTCTTCGTCTACTATACTTGCCCTTAGGTACCCAGGCTTCAAACCTCGGAGTAACTTCACCAATATGTCTTATACAAACTACGTAAAGTAACTCCATTTAGTAAGGTTAACTACGATAGCGGGCTGTATCATAACGTTGGCAGAACATTGCAACCATCTTATCAAGAAGCAATACATACATAACTTTTACATATTTCCCCGTAGACGTGCGCGCTTATCTTTCCATGTGTTCATCTTCCAACATTACCTTATGCAACTCTGTTGCGGTCCCGAAAGCACGCCGCATCTACGTAAGGTTTAGGAACGATCTTTACCCGAGTATATCCTCGATTATAGGACGATATCCTAGTGTTATACATAAGCCTCAGAATGTAGGGCTTTTTGTGCCGCTTGCTCGCATCCTGTCAGCATATATACTATGTAGTTGTTGGATTTTGTAGTAACTGAGGAATATTCCTTTGGATTCTAAAGAACTACATAATGTAAGGGCCTTCGGTTGATTAACTAGTAACAAGTCGGTACTAATATTTGGTGTTAGGTCCTTTACCCAGTAACCTAGTCAAATATCTGACAACTCAATAAGACGTGTAAGGGAACCATCCAGGTCTTTTTCCGACCTCCGAATGCTCCGTCCTTGCTTACCGCATTCTGATATCTAACGAATCTAACTAAGTACGCGGGGCGGTTCCATAAACCGAAGCTTTCCTTCAATTATCCATTCCCATTGATCCATTCGGGACCCTTGGAATGCCACGTCTGCCCCTCTCGAAAACGTGCACTAGATCCGCAGATTGACAGGGGCTTGAATTTCGGCACCTGTCTCTCGCTCGCAAAAAGTCTGTACGACAAAAATCGGTCGAAGACTTTCGGCGTTCGGCCGGTAAGAACAATAAATAATTACAGCCCGGCTCACCATATTTACCCAATGACTGCCCTTACAGGCCATTATGTGCCATGTAAAGCATCAAGCTTAATTTTACTAAGCAAAGGATTCTCAGCCCTCCTTCGCTTTCTCTTACATAGTTTGCCTAGATGATTTATTGTGCTTCAGAAACAAGGTCCGCAATCGGTGGCTTATAAGCCAGGGCTGCTTATATGTAAGTAGATGTGCATAACCGTCTTGTATTCTTGTATACTTCTCGTGCAGCGTGGCATCTCTGCGCGGTATAGGGTAAAATATTTTACCGAGAAGCGGTAATTTCCACTAGAAGTAAAGCACTCCATATTCCAGAATTTCAGCGCCAAATTTCGTCAGGGCGGTGAGTGAATAGCTTCAGGTACCATAGTAGCCATTAACGCCTATCAAACGCCTATTCTAATGTCCTTTCAAGCTAAATATGATACTTGAGTACTTTTTATGTAGTAAGAGAGGATGCTTACGAGATAACTTGGTCATCTCACGCCCCACCTCATCTTTTTGGACCCTTGGATTTCCCGAAGCAGTTCAAAGCTTTGACCTTTGAACCTTTTGATCCCCGATCCTGACCCTTGCCCCTCCAACGTCGACGTGAGTTTAACCCCACCATTCAGGAAAAATTCCTCGACTGGCCGGCCGTATTTACTTACCTACAGGCTACTATGTAAAACGCCACGGACAAGACGAGGCTGAACAATTACCATTACTAGATCCTGTCTTATTCAGTCATTCCCTTATTCGATCATCAAATCCGCCCAGGCTGCGACGTAATTTGTCTCACCTAGATATTAATCAAGGCTTTGATGATACACCATGAGTAAGTTCGGAGTTATGGTAATGGGCCCTGCCGGGGCTGGCAAGGTATGTGATAATCTCTTTTTATCTTTTTGCGGCAACTGTAACTGTTCTTGCAGTCACGAAGCTTGTCAAGCTTCTTGTAGCGTTTGTTGATGTTTTCCATTATCTAAAGTTTGGACGATGAACTGATAATATCACCTCTTTGTCTGAAGTCTACTTTTTGCGCCTCCCTTATAACGCACCTACAACTTAACCGCCGTTCGTGTTTTTACGTTAATCTTGACCCTGCTGCCGAGTCCTTCGAACATGCGCCAGACCTAGACATCAAAGACCTTATATCGCTTCAAGATGTAATGGAGGAGATGGGCCTCGGTCCAAATGGCGGTCTTATCTATTGCTTCGAATTCCTCATGGAAAACCTCGATTTCCTAACGGAAGCATTAGACTCCCTCACAGAGGAGTATTTAATCATCTTCGACATGCCGGGTCAGATCGAGCTCTATACCCATGTTCCTATCCTCCCCGCCCTCGTCAAATTCTTAACGCGATCTGGATCTCTCGATATTCGGCTCTGCGCTGCTTATCTCCTGGAAGCTACTTTCATTGTGGATAGAGCCAAATTCTTCGCGGGTACTCTGAGCGCCATGAGTGCCATGATCATGCTCGAGGTTCCTCACATCAATATCCTATCTAAGATGGATCTCGTAAAAGATCAAGTTCGCAAGAAGGACCTCAAACGATTCTTAACACCGGATACCGGCCTACTCGACGACGATCCCGATGAAATCGCTCGTCGGAAAGCGGAGGGTGTGACAGAAGAGGAAGATGAAGCAGCAAATCCCCAAGACAAAGATGCTGTCATGCGAGGTTCAAGCTTCCGACAGCTCAACAGAGCAGTCGCAAACCTAATCGAGAACTTTAGCATGGTTAGCTACCTGAAGCTAGACGTGCAGGATGAAGATAGTGTTGGGGCTATTCTCAGCTATATCGACGACTGCATCCAGTACCACGAAGCTCAGGAGCCTAAGGAATTGAAGGATGAAGAATTTGATGATATGGATGAAATAGACGGGTGATTTCCTCGGAATAATCAATGGGATCTCTCTAGAGTACGACTTTAAAGGAAACCTCTAGTGGCATAGGAAATAATTACGAAAAGGGGCGTTGTTGGACACATGTAATTGCATAGCGACGGCGTACTGGCTTGAGGCAACTCACCGATACCAAAAAGAAATCGAGTAACATTTTTGGCACATGCTGTTTATTCATTCTGTACACAAAAAATAAAGGAGCAATTCCTAGTCATAACTCATTCCCAAAACCCGTGCTAAGACATAAAACGACGAGATAATACTCCTAACCCATTTTTGCCTTTCTTCTCTCTTTTTTTAAGTCCACACGCATAACAATAAAAACCCAAACCAGCCGCCCAATAAACCATCCACCCATCCATCCATCATCACCAAGCACTATTTCTCGACCTGGTGTAGCCACCCGAGGGCGCGCCGCGGGTAGGAGCGGGCGCGCCGCCGCGCTTTGTCTGGGCGTCGAAGCGCTGGTACTCGGACCACCAGATATCCTTGACGAGGGCGGCGTAGCCGGCGAGCTTGCTGACGAAGACGACGACGTCGCGGATAGCGGCCTCGGGGCCGCGGTGCCAGAGAGCGGCTAGGAGGGCGAAGAAGAGGGCCCATCCGACGAGGCGGAAGGCGAGGCGGGTTACGTACATCATGGTGCGGTGTAGAAAGGAGATGACTTGGATGACGAGCACGAGGGCGGCGAGGACGAAGGCTAGGACGACTAGGTCCGGCGAGTCGTGGAGCGCTTGCATGCTACGCTGGATCAGGGGCGCGAGGACCGGGGACAGGCTCGCGGTCGCTTTTTGCGTGAGGCTCGTCGTTTGTTGCCATATGGCTCGGAGGGCGGTCTGTGGGTCCTGCATGTGGGCTTGGATGAGGGTGAGGGTCTGTTCTGGGAGGAGGCCTAGGGGTGGTAGGAGGGGTTTAGTTAGTTGGTTGGTTGGTTCTATTCGGATGAAAAATAGGTAGATATGTATTTAGGAGGAGTATTGTATTTTTGTAAAAGTATTCCAAGTAAAAAAAATAGAAGAGAAGATAAAATGTAAGGTGAGGTTTGTTTTCGAGAGTTGGAATAGGAACGTGAACGTGAAACGCGATGGATGGATGTAAACGTACCTTGTAAGGCGTCCAGTAACGCGGAATCACCAGCTCTGTCCATAGCTGCTAATGTTTGTGTACGCTCTCGTATGTATTTTATTTTTAATTCCGTCCGGATTAAGGACGCGATGGTGCGACGCCGAAGCTGTGTCGTGGAAAAGTAAAAGCAAGCAAGCAAGCAAATATCGCAAGAGGGAAAGAACCGAACTCGTCCCTTATTTTTTTTTTCGCTGAGAGAATCGGGTCACCGCTAGACCCCTAAAAAAGCTATTGTTGATTGAAGTGTCCGACGGTGGCGAAGAACAGAAGCAGAGAGGTGAGAACTCGGCCTATGCGAGAAGCTGGTTGTCGATATGTTTGGTAAGGTGAGAGAAAATGAAAATAAAAGAGATGGGAAAATATAACACGTCAACCGGTTTGTGGGATAAAAAAGAAGAACAGGTTTACCGGGCTGTGATGGGTGGTGGTGGTGTGCAACTCGTCTTTTTTTTCTATTATTTACTACTTGAACCCCAGGTCGAACAAATGGGTTCACGCGATTGGTAATGGGCGGTGATGACGATAACTGGCGATAACTGGCAAAAGAAGTGGAGGGATTTTCGTAGAATCGAATATGATTGGCTTAAGTTGGTCCAGATGCTAGTAAAGAGCAAGGGGTGTCTGTCCGTGCACAAGGGTTCTTGTGGGTCTATCCTTTTTAAGGGGTCGCGCGATCTCGATTTTCACGTGCTGTAATTAAAAAAAAAAAAAAAAAAAAAAAAAGTTTGGGGTTTCTTGTCATTTGTTATTCGGAGAATTTAAAAGTTACCATATCTTGTCTAACTATTTTATATACCTATAACTATATATTCTACGAAACTCCAGGCAGAAGAAGAGAAAAAAAAAAAGAGAAAAAAGAACACAAAAATTGTGCTGGGGAAGAAAACCCTACTAGGCAAATCTTGGATCCCTTAACTGCATCGTCTGGGTCTCTCTGGGTCTGTCTGTAGTCTTTGTCCACCAAACTGACCTATCAAACTCCCTGAGGTGTTGGCCAGCATTGGCTTGCTTAGGGAATCAGGCGTTATTGGTAACATGCCTGACTTTCTTTGCAGCATCGTACGTGTAAAATATCCATTCTCGAATGCCTCTATTTGATGCCTGAGTGGGGACTGTGACTTTGGAGGCAGTTGTTTTTTTTTTTTTTTTTTTTTTTTTCGCGCTTTATTATACTACCGAATTCTGTTGATGGGTGATGGTTTATGGGGCCGCATGACTCCATCTACGTCAGGGTCACTTGCATTTTCACGTCAACTTGACTATAGTTACCTATACAATAGGTTCTTAGAGGGTATATGATCCACGATGTTTACTCGATCTGTCATAATACTATGAAAAATATTCTAAAAAAGCAAAGCGAGTTTCTATGGTAGAAGAAGCGGTGTCACGAATTTGGAGTAATTCATGTTGCTTTGCAGTAACAATAGAGCTACTGCAGCATCGTGCATTAAACAATATACTATTGTGACTTGTAAATTGTCTAGACTTTGTCTACTTGAAAGCTTTTGAGGGGTTGTAGTTGATTCTGCTAACCGAAATTGTCTAGTCTTGAGAGAGTGTGGATACAGCAACTTTCCCAATCCAGAACTCCTCTTTGAAGGACACAAAATTTTGAAGCCTGACAAGTCAGAGTAATATCCCATGAATTAAGCTGGTATCGTATGTTGAAGTCATCGTGTTACCCTTATATCATGTTAGTTAACTACCTAGTAAGACAAGTTGAATTGAGACCAGAAACTCATATCATGCCATCTTCCCAAGAATATAATAATAATAGCCTTGGTGTAACTCTGTAAAATAGCTTAGTTATCAAATTCAATAGTTGAAGTAGTTAACGTTGCTAGCCAGGGCTAGAAGTTCCGAAAACATGATGGCAGCAGGTAGTTAGGTAGTATTGCTGAGCTATCGTGGGAATCTAAAGCCTTTGCGATTTAATTAAGCTGCCATAGGATCCTCACATGATTAATAGGTAACAGGTACCTAACTTAGGACCAAACGAATTAGACGAGATCCCAATAATAATCTCGTCCCTTTGTTCTTGATTTGACTTGCCATTTTGCTTGCCTCGCCTAGAAAACTCTATTAACGAATTAACGGCAGTAGGATCTGAACGTATATACGTTTCTTTTCTATTCACCTGAAAAACTTGGACGGTTATCAATAAGTGCTAGTAACAATGTACTGGTGTTATAATATCTTGCAACGCCTACCCCTTACCAAGACTGAAGGAAAACCCATAACTATTATACATTATAACCTATTCATCCAACATACCAATCCGGGGAGATATAATTCTCAAGCTTCCATATATCATCATACACTATTATGTGAATCCAGCTGCTTACCCGATCGTCTCTGTAGATCAGGCATTAAACCCCCCTTCTTGTCTAAAAAGGGGTCATCCTAAACCCTTTCTACAACTCTCTCCCATAGATGGTACATAGGTACTCACGTATAATATCCCGAGGTCTTTCTTTAAATCCCCAACTGTCCATTTGACATAAAATGCGACCCCCCAGCACACCTATACCCATCTCCCTGAGGAATCCACTCGTAGCCCACGGGGCACCTGCCCATCCTCTTCAGCTTCTCCTGCATCATCTTCTCCTTCCTAACCCTCTCCTCCTTTTCCTTCCTCTCCTTCTCCGCTAACTCGTGCCTCCTGCGCGCCTCCTCCAGCTTCCGTAGCTCTTCCCGTCGCTTCGCCTCGTCCCGCTCACGCTGGGCGGCTTCCTCTTGCAGACGCAGTTGCCGCTCTAATTCTTCGGCTTCGCGCTTTGCTTTGGCGGCGTCTCGCTGGCGCTGCTCGAAAGCGGCTCTGTCTCGCTGTAGTTGTTCCCACACCTCGTCGGACACGCCCGCGTCTCGGATGCTGGCTTGTCCGCCGCCACCGCCGCCGCCGGAACCGTCTTTATCTTTGTCTTTCTTAGGTTCCTCCTCCTCCTCCTTGTCTTTCTCCTCCGTGCCTGTATCTGTCGCGGTCGCGATCTTGGGCGGTGGCGGAGGATCCTGGGTAGCTTGCTGAACGGGTGGGGAGGGAGGGGGGAATGGGAAGGGGTTGCGTTTAGCAGTCTTGGCTCGCTCGGTGCGTTCGTTGAGCATGGCTTGGATGACGTCTATCACGATGTCCTCTGGTACCATGCGGTTGGGGTTAGGCGTTTTCGACTTCATGATCTTAGAGAAGATAGATTTGACAAGCGTCTGTACGTCGCGGGCGTTGCCCCAAGACGGGGTCTGCGCAAGCGTGCCAAATAGATTTAACAATTTCCCGTCCAGGGTAGGTGATGCCTCCAAATCCTTTGTGTCTAGTTTCTTCCTCTGCAAGCATTGGAATAGCAGGTCTCGACAGTGGCGTGGTGGAAGGTTTGGGAAGGAGATGGTCTCAGGAAATCTGCTGGTCAAGCCGGGGTTCTGGTTCATCAGTCGATTGATATCATTGTCGTAGCCGGCGAGAACTATAGTGGTTAGGGTTAGCAGCTGTTGGGTATTCATGACAATATTGAAAATAAAACTGAGCCGTAGTGCATATCCGTGATGTCGCTACTCAAGACATATTTCGGGACGACGCAAACTTGAAAAGGGAGGCAAGGGATTAAACAACCTGGGGCTATACTTACTGACTACAAGTTTATTGTGATAACGTTCCTTGGTTAGACAATCAACGATCTCGTCCATTGCTTCCTTGGCAAAGTGACCTTCGGCAAGTCTGTAAGCCTCGTCGATGAAGAGCACCCTTCCGAGAGCTTCGTCGAACTTCTTCTGGACCTTAGGGCCGGTATGGCCAACAAACTGGCCTATTAGGTCTGTTGCAGAACAGTCCACCACAGTGGCATCCGCAAGGAACCCCATATCGTAATACACCTTACCCATCCTTCTGGCGGTCGTAGTCTTACCGGTTCCTGCCATAGATTAGGGATCAGATTGTTAGGATCTTTAGTGGGGGAAGTAATTACCTGGCGGTCCACGGAAGAGGAACCCAAAGGGAATCTGCGAGGTGGGATCCATATCCATGGCTTTCATGTTCTTGACAACTTGCTGGTAGCTTTCTAATTGCTCGATGATTTCCTCGCACCCGATGACATCTTTGAAGAGCATGCGGATGTCAGTGCGGTCCCCTCTGTCGTAATCGGGGTCAATGTCCTCGGGAAGTAGGACGTCGCTATTCTTCTTTTGAGGGAACGCCGACAGTCGCTTTTGTTGCCTGTCTTTAGCCCGATCGAGGATGATGTCGACTTCGCCCGCATTACCAAAGTTGGGTCTATTACGCGCACGTCGGAGAACCTCGGTGACGACTCTCTTTGCAGGTTCTCCCGCCCTGAATCCCTGCTGGTTCAATTTAAGGTCGAGTATCTGTCGAAGTTCATTATCATCATAGTCTTCGAAGTTGAAGCCAGACGACATGGGGAACCGTCGTGTCAAGCCCGGATTGACGTTTTGGAACATATCTTCCATTTTCTCCTTGTAGCCGAGTAGTAAAACACACCTGTCCTCTAGAGCGGTACTCTGGACTTCGGCAACAATGGTGTCTACGACTGCTGTCTTAAACGGATCACCTGTGCCCCCAACACCTGGACTTCCACCAGCGAGCATGTAGGCTTCGTCGATAATGAGGACTTTTCCTTTCGTAGACTCGAGAATGGCTTTGGTGTTCTTCTCGGAGTGTCCAAGGTACGCTCCAACAAAGTCTGATGGGTTTTTGATGATAACCTCCCCATTGCTTAAGAGACCGAGTGCTTTCAAGATCTTGCCGTAGAGTTTCGCAACAGTTGTCTTACCAGTTCCAGGGTTTCCGTAAAATACCTTGTTCAAAGAACATTCAACGGGGGGCTGCTCTTTCATCTCTCGCTCGTAATTCATCTGTAGGCGGTCGACGAGAACCATGACTGACTGCTTGACTGAACCTAGCCCGATCATGCTCTGGAGTTTCTGCCAGTCTTTATTGTTGGAAAACTGCTTGCTGGGTTCTGGACCTACAAGATCAATTTTCTGGAGCAGCAAGTCGTTTGGCTGATTTCCCTGTCTCCTCTCGTGGTGTAGACGATCGGCTTGCCTCTTGAGGATAATTGACAGCACGTTCTCGACCTGTCGAGCATTGCCGAACCCTTCTCTTCCTCGGCCACGACCAATACGCCGCGCCACAACCCGCATATACAGCCCTTCGTATCCGCCCTCGACTTGCATGCGGCCGTTATACTTCTTCGTCAGCTGGTAATTCATGATCTTGAGGAGCTCGTCGTCTTCGTAGTCCTGGAAGCTCATCTCGATCGGGATACGACTAGGGATGCCCGGGTTATGTGCAAAGAAGCCCTCCATCTGTTTTCGATATCCGGCGAAGACGAACACTACCTTGCCTGTGAGGTTCTCAATCTCTGCAAGTAGAAAGTCTAGCACCTGAGGGCCTCCAGTGGAGCTCCCAGACACAATTTGGTACGCCTCGTCCAGGAAAAAGACTCCGCCCCCCTTTTCTAGGATCTTATCTATCAACGCCTGGCAACCTTGTATCCCGTCGTTAGCCAGTCGCGAGCCAGTAGTCTCCTCGAAGTGGTCGCCGGGAATGGCCCCGACGGAAGATAAGAACTTGGCGTATAGTCTGGCAACTGTGGTTTTGCCTGTCCCGGGGTTTCCGAGTAAGGCAGCTCCGAATCTTTCACCCTTCGTGTCTACTCCCTGGCGGACGGCAGTGTCCACCCTTGCCTTGATTGCTAGGAACTCCTTCTTCACGCTCTCTAGGCCGATCATCTTGAATAGGGAATCGAGAGCTTCGTTGAAGGCGTTTTCGTACTTCTTCTGATACTGCCAGTCTGTTTCGGCTGCGGATGGACCTCTAGGCGGAAAAGGCTTGCCTTGAGGGGTACCGGGCGTACTAGCACCAGAACTACCACCGGGGGTATCAGCATGGTTGCTACTGTCATCTTGGTTGTCGTTATCGTCACCACCCTTGCTGCCCTTGCTATTGTTGCCATCCTTGCCGTCATTATTATCAACATTATGGTTATTGCCATGACTGTTACCGTCCTTGTTTTTATTATCAGGTTCTGTATTCGAAGCAGAGGAATTCTCACTAGGCCATTGACCCGGCATGCTATTGGCAGATGATTTATCTGGTGGAGAGGCCTGGTTTTTATCTTTGCTAGGCTTGGCTGCACCCTTAGGTGGTTGCTCCTTAACTTTGGTTTCTGGTGCGGGATTATCATTAGTAGTGACAGGTTTCTGAGCCTGTTTTACCAGCTTAGAAAGTTCGATGCGATGCTGTTGCAGAGTCTGCTCCTTTATCCTCTCCTCCTGGGCATCTTTGATGATCTTCCTCTGCTTCTCAATATCGTCTTGGAGGAATTTCAGAAGCTTAGCGTAAGCGAGCTGTTTCGCTTGCCGCTCCAGTTCCAGCTCCTTATCCCTACGGGCTCTCCGATCCTTTTCTTCCTTCTCTCGACGGCAAGTCTGGCAAGCGGGTGGAGCTTTGTTAAAACAAGCCCATACCAGCTTATGTTTCTGCGGGCAAACATCGTTGATGATTGCGTCGCAGGCCATTTTTGAATGATCGACTCGTATGTGGCATCGCTTCGAGCACGTATGCTTACCGCAAGATAGTAACTCATTGCATGGCAAAGTACATCCTCCGTCGGGGCAGTAAAACTCAAAATCGTCAGGTGAACGAACAATGTGCTTCGTATCTGGGTGTTTTTCGCACTTGAGGGGGAATCCCTCGTGGATCCTCCCGTCCTTTTTCAAATGCTCAAACAATCTTGTCCACTCGTCTTTCCCCTTCTTAGCGTTCATGAATGTGCTCGCACTGCCGATCATGATTAACGCATTTCGAGCTCTGGAGACAAGCACATTGAGTCGTTCTGGGGCACACATGAATCCAATATCTCCATCATCGTTACTGCGAGTCAACGAAGCGACAACGATATCACTCTCTTCGCCCTGGTAGTTGTCAATAGTAGAGAGGCGAATTGGATTCTTGTTTACTTCTGCACTTGCAGCTGGCATTTCTCCGGCTTCAACGAGATCATGAGAGTCAAGGTCGTTTAAAATTGGATCATGGTCCTTGCTGAGCTTGTTCCGAAGTAATGATAGTTGGCCCTATGGTGTATTAGCGGGTTGATCCTATATAAACGCTTGACCGAGACTTACCAGATATGGAGTTAGGACTACAATATTCGAAGTCTTATAAGCCTGTTGGCCTAAGTAACGAACACACTTAAGGACCATATCCGCTTCGAAAATGTTTTGCTTACTTGACCCAGCGGTAGGGTCCAGCTTGTCGACAAGGACATTGTGTCTAGCTTCAGGGTAACGGTGATTAATAAAGACAACATTATCCTGAAATCCCAATAGTTCCGGTCGATTTTTCGTGTCATCTGCATCTTGAAGGTCAGGGTAATTATGTCTTATCAATGCTGAAATCTCTGGCCTCATTCTGTGTTGGTTGAGTAGCGTGCAGTGAGGCTGCCCCTGAAGTATAAGCCGCTCAAATAACGACCGATTGAGATCATACCCATGCCCGGCTTCCACGGTGAGCTTGAAGTTCTTTACTTTCGGTCGAAGCTGCTTGTGGTCACCGATTTGGATAAGCTGTTTCGTGCTAGGACCCATAGCCGCAAGGATGTCTTGAGCGTTTCGAATTAGCGAGCAGTACTAAAAGTGCATGGCAAATGGGTTCCTTAGATATAGCAATCAATTCATCCCTTGGTAAGTGTAGGTGGTGAGTAAGTGGCATTGGGGTATACGTACGGCTTTCTAATATTTCTCCTGCTTCTTCAACGACGATAATCCCGGGCGCGGCAGACTGTATCTCCTGCGAATACATCGAAGCTGCCGTGGTAGTGCAGCAGATAATACGCTTACTTTGGAGAGTGTGCTCTGTCTTCTCCTTCCGCAAGCTCTGCAGAGTCTTGTAAGTCTTATTGAAGTCAGTAATCCACTTGGCGAGTGTGGAAACTCTCTCCCGGCGAATTTCGTTTTCCCACTCTTGGATCTTCGCATGCCGATCTGGGGTCTTCATAGCCCATACCTCCTTGCTCGAGGCGTCTGACTTATCCTTAGTAAACAGGGCTGGCATTTTTCCATTTGCCCAACGATCGAAAAGATAGTCAGCCTTCATAGAGGCACCTTTCTTCCCAACACGGGTTTCGCCATCTGCTGCTTTTGGAACCTCGAGTGCATCAAAGAAATGGCTCTCTGTATCCGAAAACTCTAAAAATTCTAGCAAGTCATTGTAGGATATACGAGCTTTGGAGAAGGAAGCAAAATGCTTTTCTATCCCTTCGGCTAACGATTGTAGCTTCGCTTTCTCGGAGGCAATTAGGTCGTATCGGGTCCTCGATACTTTAACGTAGCCGGACGTCTGAGACTTTAGTGTGAGAGCTTCAGTTCGATCAGTGAACTTTGATCCAAGTCTGACAATGTGATTTTGGTTGATCCCAATATCCATTAAGTCTTCGATAAATTGGTCGAGGGCATGGTTTGTGAATGACAGAACCAGTAGCTTCTCTTGTGTTTTGTCCAATAATATCTTCGTTAGAAGAGCGCCAACTAGAGACTTCCCGGTTCCTATGCTAAGGTTAGAGCCGGTAACTTCATAGTAACCACCTATACTTTGGGGCTTTCATACCTGGTGGACCTTGTATCTGGCATGTTTGACATTGCAATCCATATATGAGGGCTTTGACTTGCGATGGATCAAGATTGATTTTCTTTGTTGTTCCAATTAGATGCTGTAAAGGGGTTGGGGAAGTTAAGGACAACTGCAGGGCATCGATGATTTCCTGAGGTGCAATTGGCGATTCCTGTGGTTCCTTCGAACGGACCAGGATATCGTGGTCGAGCTCAATATCAGTCTTTCGCTTTAGTCTCTCTAGGATTGGCTCATAAGCGAAAATAGGGGTTGAAACAAGTAAGAAGTCGACTGTGTCTCCCTGTAGAGCTACCAAAAGGTTTGCTAGCATATCTTCACCTACGACCTGTAAGCAGAGACGGGGTGGGTGAAGTGCCAGCATATCTTCGTTCCTATCTAGAGATGCGAATGCAAGAAGAGTATCACCCTTCATAAAGCACCCAAAGCTTTGGTGTTTTAGGAATGCTGGGGATTTCTTCAACTCCTTTTTCCTTTGTTCGATGCTCGCATCCGCCATGTTCAGAATATCCTCGGAGCACCTGAGCACCAGATTGCATGGCCGATCATTTGCCATTGAGTCCTTGTGTAAATCCTCTAGCGACAGATCTTTAATAATCATGTTTCTCCAACTTTTCTTCCTTGTTTGGCTTCTCATGTTCCTAAGATCTTCACGCATATCAGCGAGCATGTCCTCCCTAAGGAGACGAAATTGGTTATCAAGGTGATCAAGGGCACGATTTATGTTCCCTTCTTCGAATGCCACCGCAGCCTGAACGTAGAAAGGTCTCTCGGTAGATTCCATCTCGGCTCGTGTGGGAAGGATAGAGATGTCATGATAGTTTGTAAAGTCGTTATCATGGCGACCCCCTGGGCTAAATTTGCTAACCAGATGAGAATTCGCGACAGACTGTAAAGGCTGTACTAATGCGCTGATCTTCTGAATGGTGCTTTTAGATATTGGAGAGCAAGATTCTTCAAGTTTCTTGAGAGTATCATCTTGACAGAGCGACAGTGCAGCCTCTCGAAACTTTGACGATCGGGATTGTGGTAGCAGTATTAGCTGCAACAGTAGCCAAGCAAAGCCTTCTACGGCTTGAGGCTCAATTTGTTCGGATTTGACATTCTGGATCAAACTGTCCCAGAATAACGGTGGGTCAACCATCACCCAGAGGACTTGATTGAGGAGCTCACCCTCGCAAACTCTTTGTAAGGCAGGGTCGGCGAGGAACTTCAAGAGGTTCGAGACATGGTTATTGATAAATTCGACTGAGGTATCTACAGTTAACGACTTGTGAAGTGCTTGTTGGCCAGCTTTTGATGAAGCCAACCTCTCGATGCAGTCTGGTTTATCAGTTCTGTTCACGATTGACTCGAGAAACCTTTGTGCATCCCTAACCCCCTCAAGAGGTTTCCCTTTTCCTTCTAATATCCTATAGAAAAACTTGTCGAGCGCTCGAGATCGGAAGTTCGTGTCCTGACCTTGAGTTGGCGACGGTCCGCTGGCAGCTGCTTGGTACGACATCACGCTGTCGTCGATAATGAACAAATGTTACCTACCTATTAGAAGACTAACGAAGCTCTAGAAGAGAGCAAAAACAGCAATACATCTATAGGTAGATAGGTAACTACCTAGGTATGAAGTAAAACAACATAAAGTAAACGGTTGAGATTTTCTACTAGTTATGATGACAGACATTTCCCCTCGATTTCGAGTCTCTCTGTCTTAGGTTGGTAAACGTGGTCTTCGATTCGGTAGGCTGCATTATCTCATATCTCATATTTCCCTGGCCAACCCGCATACATGTAACACAGTACCGCACGCGCTTCGACTTTACATATCAATTGGCCTAAGTGCGGAGTAAATTATGCCTATCATGCGGGCACACGAACGCAAATGTGTAAACGCGCAAACGCGCAATCGAGAGTCTCTTGATACTACTTGGTGCTATTTGATGCCAACACACTCATCTTTTTTAGGCACACTTACCGCAATATCCGCAACTTGGGTCGCACCCTGTGAAGTCCAGGGAGAAATCATCATCAGAGTCATCCGATTCGCCAGATTCACCCTTCCGCGAAAGCAGGCTGGGATAACTATCATCTTCCTCCTCATCACTCAGGCAGGCTGCGCCATCGCTTCCTGGTCCCTGATGCTGCCTAGCCCACGTATCCCTCCAATCGCTCGGGAGTACTTCCCGAGGCTTACCAACTTGTTCCCTCAGTTCGAGTGGTCCCAAGCCGGTTCGACACAGTTCGAGCTTCAAATGACCTGCCCGTTTGACCTCAACAATCAGTTGGCGTAGAATAGAAGCGAACTTCTGAAGTTCGGATTGATGGTTATTTTCCCAATCGAGTAATTCCTGTTGAATGGCTTTTTCTTGGACATCTTCAAAGTTCCCTGTAGTGTGATATGCGGTAATGAAATTGGGAATCTGCCGGAGCCATAGTCTAGGAAATTGCTCATCCATATCGACTGGTGCACCTGTTTGAGATCTTGCTTTGGACCTTGTTTTAATTTCAATGATTGATCGCTGAGGTATGACTTTTCCAGCTGTTTCGATAGTAGGCGACTCTGAAAGATCTAGGCGATCCGGTTTAGTGACAGTAGTAGCAAAATCATCTTTATCGCTTGTCAAGTATCCATCGCACTCAAAACGAACGAGACACTTCAATCCACTGAAGGAATAAGAAACGATACGCTGGTGTGATTTAGTTTCTCGCAATTTGGGCTCGAAAGAGGTGAAGGTGTCTAAGAAGGAATGACCATATCCACGAACGTCGGGAATGACTTGATCGCGACAATTGCGAATCATGAATAGGGTATCTCCAATCATCTCAACATCAAACCTGAAGGTCAAATCAACTGATCGTACAAACCGGAGAATGTCTCCGAGGGAACTTGCACAACCCATAATGTCGATTCTTGACGTGTCCAACTCTTTATCTAGAGAAAGGAGAGAATAGACAGAGGGTAACATGGGATGTTCGGGGAACCTTGCTCCATTATGATCCCGAAGATAATCGCCACGATCTCCAGGGAGTTGTGAAGGTAACTGGGGAGGTGTCCAGGTCGCCGGTTCGCCTATTCACCGCGTTAGTATTCTAATGGCAAACAATATTTCATAGCATACCTGGAACAATAATTTTAGGCGTTTTGGCATCTACTAGAGAGTATGAAGCCGCGTATCTGCAATTGGTAATCTTCGCATCGTCCGTATTGTAATTTGAAGTACTCTCTAAAGCAATTTTCGTGATAAGCCGACCGAGAGGGGCATCATCAACAGCGTTCTTAGAGGGTTGATTTCTGCTCCTACTCGGATTAGGGCCTTGTTCTCTTCCATCATTGCCTCGTCCTCGCCAACTGCCGCGACCGCGACCGCTGCCACGGCCACCACGGCCACGCCATTGACCACGAGTAGAGTTCGAAGGGCCTCTAGGAATTAACGTGCTCATACTTGCTATAGAGAGAGAGAGAGAGAGGGGGGGGGGGAGAGAGAATTTGAAGAAGTGTTGAATGAAGTGTGTACTTCTCTGGTCTAGTATCCTTGAGTTGTGAGGATATGTAAAATAATACCCGATCTCTATAGGACCGGAGAAGTAGAGTACATGTAGCGGCGATGCATATGAGGGACTGTAGCATATCTATTGGACCTGGATGCATGCGCAATGAAATGCAACTTACCGTCTCACAACGTGCTACCACCTACCAAAACTCAATACCATGGCGAGTGACAGTTTTCTTACGCCCTACCTCCCCGCCATACCCCGCGAAAGGTAGCTACCTACAAGACAACAATCAGCTATTTGATATTACTGAAACGAAGGCCAACTTATAATTAGGTAAACTTATACACGAAAATATATAACTATAGGTAAATGAAAATAAGTCCGAAATACGAACATATAACAAGGCTATAGGAGGTGCCTAATGTACCAGGCTAGGCAACGTACAGGCTAGGTACTTCGGCTTTCTTTTTCTCGTCTTATAAGAGACAGTGCGAAAATGGCGTATAGGGAGACGATCAGATATCACATAAACATTTGATCTCTGAAAAGAAATTATATATACCGCGGTACAACTAGTGATTTCGCGTGTTCTTAAAACAAGATCACTTTGCAAAGAGTCATATCAATCTCTACTCATGGTCCTTATACTGTTCACCGTCCGTATTCACATCGGATAGCTATCATGGACTCTGAACCCGATCAACAGCAACCCCTTGGTTCTTCCCCTCCAGTCCCAACGAGCGACTTCTCACAACCTCAATCTACGAAGTGAGAACTACTGTCCCCCGCTGGAGAGCCCAGGTGCAGCTCTCAGATATATGCTAGGATAGTTGCGTGGCTTGATAGCGATAATTCGGACCCGCCAGATTCAGTGAAAAGTTACGGCACATTCACATTATCAATTTGCACAAGTGAAGAGTTCGAAAAATATGGGTGTGATGGTGGCAGTCACCTGGGTTTTCAGCTTAATATTCTTTCCCCGAATGGAGTAACAATGGTGCTAGGTGGAAAACCCCCAGATTGGGTTCGGAAACATATCGACATCATAATCAGTGCCGAGAATGTTGATATTCTTGTAGATTTTGATATCACGTGTAAGGAGTATGATGCCTACGCTGAGGCGCACCCAATATTTTTTTTTTAGGGGACCGTCTCCTTGATGCCATAGATCTCGAACATAGCGACGATTGAGTTGATCATCCTGGTCCCCAAGAAGATATAGTAGAAATGATGATAACCATATTGCCGCAAAACCCGATTTCAAACCTTGCTCTTGACCCCGAAGCCGAATAGGGGTACGTTATCTAACCCGAAATTAGATGTTGTCTTCGGGTATAACTATCTGCGTATACCTTCCATACAGCTAAATAACAACAAGGACAGTTATAAAGAGTTTAAAAGTATGGTTAATGCCAACCTTGGGCTTCCATACCTACCTACCTACCAAGGTAATTATACAATCGAGAAGCTTGACACGTGCTGAAGACGAAGGTATTGCCGCTGGCCGCATGTGTTTGGGTATGACCTGGTTCGTCTTTGAGGACTAAGATATGGTCTTTCTCATTGGCGTAGAGCCGCACAACGCAACTATTCACGTTATGTAGAGAGAAGTAGTGACGGAACCACAACCCCATCCCCATTACTACGTAAAACTCATTTCCCCGATGAGCTATGTTTAGCGGGACTTCAAAGACTTCAAAGAGGTCCGATCAACAATTTTCTGTATCCAGCATGAGGAGAGACACGAAAGGCTAGAACGAATCCTAGCCGGCCTCGATAAATTGAAGGCGATGGCCGTCCTCGGCATGGGTATCAACTGGTTGAGCGTATTGAGTGTAGAAAGCAAAAAAGAGAAAGCAAGAAGAGCAGAACAACAAGCAGTAGGAACACTTGATGCTCAACGGAGGACCAATGGTAAACGGCTGTTTCTAGCAGAACAAGAATACAAACTCAATCAGTACGCGTTGTATACTAACACATCTCTGTCTCTCTCCACAATCATCCTAACCCCATACGTACCAATCTACATCCCAACCCTCCTGGAACAGAAGCAAGGGCGTCGAAGGGCAGGAGGCTGGGGGCTGGTGGGGAGCGCGATTCCCAATGCAAGTCATATGTGCGTATAGACTCAGTAACTCTAAGACCACTTCACTATCAGCCCTTGTTTGGAATGAAGAAGGCGGGGGAGTGCGTATGAAGCACCCCAAAAACGACCCCAGATTTTTTTTTTGTTAGGGCTAGTTTCCATATTTGATATCCATCCCTACCTACCTACCTAAGGTTAGTTTAGGGACCTGGTGGGAAATAAAGTAGGTAGGGAGAGACCCATCTTCGTGGCATGAATTTCCCAGCCTCCCGTAACCGAAGAATGGGACTTGCCTGCCCCCTCATCCTCCCTGTCCTGCCCTGCCCTGTCCTCCCCGGTCCCCCGGGAAGAAGCCAAAACGTAACCCTAGCCGCTGCAGCGGAGCCGCGGAAACTTATCGCGCCCAGAGATCAACCAGTAAAACTTGGCCTCGAAGCGAAAAGAGGAAAAAATAAAAAAAGTGTACAAAAAATAAAAAATAAAAATAAAAATGGAAGACCCTGGTAAATCGTTAAGCGAAGAGCGCCGGGAACCGAAAGCGCCTGGATAGTTCCGTTTTCGGCTTCAAGGTGTGCGGCTTTTGAGGGTTTTTATCTACGCTCGACGAGGGTCATTATTATTATTATTATTATTTTGGGAAAATACGGGGTTGGGTAGTTCATAATAGCCACCACCACCACCACCACCCTAATTAAACTGGCTTGCCTCCTCCTTAACCAGCCCTAGGAGGCTAAACAAAGTACGATAGCGTTAGATGTCTGCGATTTACTGTGTAAGGGAGGTTTGCGTGCATGAAGATTTCAACTCGGCTGGCCACATGTCACAGGTGTAGAGAGATTAAACAGTAGACAATGATGATAAGAGAACGAAGATATGAGGCAAGATAATTGTATTTCCTTTTTTCAACAATAGTTGAGTATCCAACAAAAAAAAGTATAAACCACAATTACCGCCGACCTATCAAGCGCATTCTGCGCGATATGGGATATCGTACCCAGGTATCCAGTCCTCTAGAGCGCCTAGCCTAGCCTTTTCCCTTTTTTCTTCTTCGAACCATAATAATATCTGTTAAAAAAATACAACTCGATCTCGTATCTTGAGAGAGATCTGAGAGAAGAAGAAGAGTAGAATAATAGTTTAAACAAAATAAACATGTGAATGAATGAATGGATGGATAGATCGAGCACGTGGACTTCACCTCCAGGTGCTGTGTAATTTGTTTCGTCGACTCCTCGACGACTTGAGTCCGACATCCCCATTTATCATCAGACTCCTCCACCTTCGTCCGATGCTACTCCGGTCTTTACCCAAGCTCCGCGCGCAGTCTTGCCAATCCGTCTTGGAAAGCTTGAGCTTCTCCAGAACTAGCTCGACTAGTATCCGATCGTCTTCTTTGCTCCACCGCTCGCCATCCGCCTCTACTTCTACTTCGGTACCTTCCGTCATGCTCTTCTCCTCCCTAGTAGAAGAAGATGAAGAAGAAGAAGAAGAAGAATGCAGGTTGTGGAAGTCTCTCCGCCCTAGACCCAGCGGTATTACTTCCGGCGCGAGACGAGCGCGCTTTGGCGTGCTGGGCCGCGCGGATGCTTCTCCTTCGTTGTCCTGACTCCGATCACCGTTCTCTGAATCGTTTATTTCCAGGTCGCTGTCAATATCGTCATCGCGACCCATGTCATCTTCCACGGCGCGGCGTCGCTTATTGGCGCCGCGGGGTGGTGCAGCTCGTTTTACGACTCTCTTCCTAGGAAGACCGTCCCCATTGGCGTCCGCCTTGCGCGATCGCAGGCGTAGTTTCAGAGGGGGAAGAGCGGTGTGAGCCATCGGCGGTGTAGGTAGCGGATCCCGATGCGCGTCGATGTTATCATTTGAGGTGATTGTCGCGGGGGCGGTAAGCATGGATTGGAGCGCGCGGCACGACTGGAAGATGTTTCCGAGCGTGCTGTTGTGCGCGTTCGATGGAGGACTAGCAGGTGGCGAGGCGAAGAGAGCGGATTGAAGCCTGGTAACAGGCGGGTGCGACGAGTCGCACGAAAGTGCAGACGGCATCAACATCTTGAAGACTTATTCAAGTATTGAATTTGGATCTTGTTTGCGTTGCGATAAAGAGGGCGTGCCGAAAAGGTTGCTCCAAAGCGGGATTGGGTAAAATATTGCGAGGATTTTGAATGCGACTGTGGCGGGAATGCGATGCGCGCGGGTTTAGTTGAATACTAAATGGGTAATAATAGTTGCGCAAAATGGTTATATAAGTAGATAAATTTAATATATAATAATAATATATAGTTAAATCGTTCTTATAGTCTTATATGAAACAGTAGCTTGTTAGCGACAGTAATGCAGGACTTGAACTGGTGATTGTTATGCGACGAGAAACGCGGGCGATCAACGGGACGGTTGCTAGGAGATGAGGTGTAAGTGGGAAAGTGGAAGCTCGGAGTGGGAGAGAGACGGGAGGGCTGGATTAATGCGCCTAATAAGACCAACAGAAAGAAGAGGATCCCCCAGGAACGGGCCAAAAACTGCACTGCCCGTCCGGCCTGTCCAGGTCGCACGGATGGGTCCACATGATACGTACCGTTTTTGGTTTAGAGGTGTACAACATGGAACCACTGTAATATAGTGGGGTTTAGGTTGAGGTACTGATCCAGCTTAACCGCTATGAAGAGTGACCCAATTGACCCATCTGCCCATAAAGAAGTTACAAGGGAGGGTACAGGTCTTGTAGGTACCTCACACTACTTTTAGTTAAGTAGACGAACCAGGGGGTCGATTAGAAAGTGTGAAAGCGGAAGCACACACTTTAGAAGCAAGCACTTACACACACTTACACCCGATCGAGACTTTGACACAACCCTTACACCATTGATTCTAAACCCTCTTTAGTAATTTATCACTTTCCCAAC
Organism: Daldinia sp. EC12; assembly: GCA_002120325.1. Taxonomy (NCBI): domain Eukaryota; kingdom Fungi; phylum Ascomycota; class Sordariomycetes; order Xylariales; family Hypoxylaceae; genus Daldinia; species Daldinia sp. EC12. Next base: position 103,320 of record KZ112975.1, read on the forward strand.
TCTTTAGCTCCTTTGAAGGTGGTGTGCCACGAGGACACACCTTACAGGGCAAAAAGAGAACCCGCTAGACCTGATCTATCCGTTCAGGTCCACTGCCCTTCAAAACTAAACCGTTGTAGCTTCGTCTGCCTTAGGGATAGTTTTACAATATAGTCTCAACCAGAGTCCCCTTTTTTTGCGATGGTGTGCTACCTATACCTAGGCTATCGTCAGATTGACTATAACTTTCCTATCTAGATGATGGAGGGTTCGACTCTGCAACCGCCCTTCGTGCCCTCGGAACTTCCAAGGGAGTTATATTATCGAGTCCGAGAATGTGCAATACGTAATAGATCTAGCAATACGTAATCTAGAACCGTGAAGAACATCAGATGGACATTGCGCTTTTTCTGAACGCCTCAGTATGCGGTGAAACCCGCGTGGAAAACCCAAGAACAGTTCCATCAAGGTGAAGGGAATGGAAATGGAAGCGCAGAGGCCAATTTGGTGTCAGAGCTGCTACCGGTGGAATTCCAGTCAGCTTAGGTGACGAAGCCCTACTAACCGATTTCTTACATGTATTTCTGTTACTGGTCATACCTCATATCACGGTACTTCGATATCATAGGGCAAGCAGATCTCGAACTTCCCGTCGATCCCTACGCAGTGCATGACGATTTCTTTGATTAGGATAAACTTCTATGTCGTAACATTGACCATAACATTGAAGGTATATGTATCCTATATTCGTCTCACCAAGTAGTCAAGTAGCAGCCGGGAAACAGCCCGAGACCTCAGACCCTCTTCCCCCCCAGACTACCCACACTCACTATCAAGATCACCCCTCTTTCTTCTCCTGCCCTTGCATACTGATAATGCATGCAAGGCGATAGGACATTGAACAAATAAATGGTCATAGCATAAATCGACGATGCATCTTGCCAAGCAAGTAATCCTTTGGGAATAACTTGATTTTATTCACCTCCTAGTTTAACTGTGACTATTATGATATGAGACAATTACCTATCTATAGAACCATTTTGAATGCAAAATTCAGAGTTTTCAGCAGAACCATGGAGGGCATCATTGGGGTTCATTGGTTCGGTGAATGTCGCTTTGCATAGGCAGGCTCTCTGCATGCACTTTACGCAAAATTCCCCGGTTGGATTCAATCGGTATTTGGCGCGATCACTGGGCATGTTAATCAATTATTATCGGGGGGGAAGGGGGGGAGGATAGAACGGAAAGCCGGCGAAAGCCTGGTGAAGAAAATCGAAGGAGGGGGGAAAAGAACTTTGGGAGACGCGTAAAGACGCGAAGTCGACGCGTCGAAACCCCATCGCGTTTAATTGGATTTCAACGATTGACCAATCAATTTGCTCAGCCCTACAACCATGTTCGTCATCTATCTTTTGATTGGTCTTACGGAACCCTAGGCGTTTTCTGATCGCAACGTCGTGCGATCTTTTTTTTTTTTTTTTTTTTTTTTTTTTTTTTTTTTTCTTCTCGCAGCCTGTTTCGTACCTAATGCAAAGAGAATAGGTTTTTCTACGGACTTGTCCTAAAGTTAGTTAGATATGGTTACATCTTATTGGCACGTGTTCTTCCCTTTCACTCCATACCTAGTATATATGGGCTCATACTAATTCTAGCTTGAATGATACCTGAACGGATGAAGGTAGGTACTTCGGGTTATGAATTCGGATAGCTAATTGGTAAATGGTAACTCCTTTCCGCCGTAAACGGTAGGCCACAAGAATAACGTAGTAATATCCTTGTGACCCGGTAAGACAACGAGACATACCAACTTTCCACACTAGCTATTACGTCGCTTTAATTTCTGGGTTTACCTCCCTCGATTGAATTCGGCTATGGGTTTCATCAGCCAAGCTAATGTTTGATCTACCCGTCATCTGCCGTGGCCAATCAGCTAGAACGTCCATTTTGGTTTCAAGCAAAAGGGTAATCAAGGACAATCCCTAGTTATACATTAAGCCTACTTGATAGTCACTTACATAATGCTGTTATAGAAAGCCACCTCATCATTGAAGACTACATGAGGTCCAATAACTCTGTGTAACGATGAGTTTCTTTTACATAGACCTATAATTTCACACAAGTGGATTTACTGTTCCCTGGAGAAAGGGCTAAGAGATTAGAGATCAAAGTTCAGTTCAGCTCACCTATCTTTGATTATTGTAATGACCAGGATATCCCGAATATTGACTTCATGTTATCATATGGGTTGGCTTTACAGCCCTTCATATCACTTATTGTACGGCCGTGTCAGGTAAATTATGTCAAATTTCCAGTTTCCAGTACTTAAACAATATACGATGGAACACATGATAGTCCATAGTCTGCTAACTACCTAATATTGGCCTTGGTAAGGACCATTTTTCACGATAGGATGGTATGAAATTACACTCCGTCAGTACTACCTATTCTTCACATTAGAACTAACAATATAATTCAACACTTTGGCAAGGAGAGAGCATTATGCACCTACCTACGTATTTCTAAGTAAGTGCATAGCTTATTAGGTAGAGAGTTTAGGTGACTTCCTCTCACCAATATCGTCTTCCTGGTATACGCACGTGATATTCACGTGATGTATTGGTCCTTGCGATTCGAGTCGTTGTCATGGAAGAAGCAATTACAGATTCTAGGCAGGATTAGGCACCTATGTGTTTTACAGGGCTCTCTCTCATAGGAAGATGCACCTAGATCGGCACTACAACCTTACCGCATGGACGTTAGGCCGTGATGTATGCAGTAGTGCACGTAGGTAAGCGTCAGGGCTCTCTCAACAACGTTCGAGCTGATTGGCAAAGATCAACCGTGTGACTCCATCTGCCTGCGCCACTTGGTCAGCTTATTACCCCTTTAGGTAGTATGAGAGCCTCACACCTAGGAGTGCTGTTGATTTCTCCGACAACGCGAAAAGCGCTAATGTACGCGGTTTGGTGCTTGATACTTTAGGTAAACATTTACGTTGATGATCTATCAGATTGCACGTATACTTTCTCTGTATATATATATTAGGTATATATATATATATATATATATAAAGAGCTCTCGTGTTTTCTAAACCGAGTTCTGGTAGAGGAAGTATTAAGTTGAAAATCAAACAAACTGAAAAATGGCGCTCTTACAATTGCCTAACGAACTCCTCACTTTTGTTTCGAATCACTTAGAAATCAAGGATATTTCGAGAACATGTCGTAGTTGCAGGGCTCTATATCACGCTTTGGATCACATTCTCTATCGTCTAATTGTTAACAAATCTGAAGTCCTCTTCCATGCAGTTGAACAAGGACTGGCTCGAGTAGTTGAAAAACTCCTAATAGCGGGTGCCAACCCGGACCAGGCTATGTTCACCTATCCTCTGTATGGCGCGGTGGAAAGCAACTCAACCCTACAAGACTATCAGCTGCAGCTCACTCTCCTCGAGCAGCAGAATAGGGGGATCCAGAGAAATGGGCCTCGCTCATCTCAAGACGGCCTGTCCGGCCAGCCCCCTACGCAGTTCTGGACGCCTCTCCATCTTGCTGCTGGCTTGGGCGATAACGATACCATCAAGTTACTATTAGACCACGGCGCGAATGTCAATGCCCTCTCCCATGGATTCTGCCGCTGCGAGGGCACGCCCAAGCCCCGGCCTGGACCTTATCCCGAGTTACCATCTATGAATACAGCAGAGCTTCCATGGTGGACACCTCTCCACACAGCTATAGTATGTTCATATACAAGTCTACCGGGTCTAGAAAATGTTACCATATTTCTCAATAGCTTATACTTCATTTTTAGTGCCATAGGAAATATTCTACAGCCCAGATTCTAGTTACAAGAGGTGCCTCTTTCCAGGTAGCGTCCAGAGCATTAGGTTCCTCGAGCAGATACGTAACCGCCCTACATTCATCAAGCTGTGAAAATGCTCTTCACCTGTCCAAATTTATCTTGGAATACTACCAACCGCCTATTGATATCGAAGATCATCGCGGTATGGGATCGCTTCACTGGGCCTACAAGGCAGGTCATTGGGACATGGCCAAATGGCTGGTACTAAGTGGCGCTGACATCAATGCCCACGATACCAACGGCTGCACGCTACTTCTAGATGCATGCGCAGCGGGACGTTTCGAAGAAGCGCTCGAGTTGATCGGGCTAGGTGCGAACCCGAGCTCCGGCTTTAATACTACACCTCTGCATTGCTGCTGCGATTTCATCGTATCGCCTAGGTATCGGGATCCGCCTGAAGCCGTCCGATTAGCAGTCATAAAGCGTCTTGTTGAGGCTGAAGCGGATGTCAATGCGAAGAATCGTGATGACGGCGATACTGCCCTAGCAGTCGCGGCCGAACGGGGCTTGGTTTCCACCGTGGAGTACTTATTAGATGCTGGAGCCTATCTCCATGCCCGGGATTCTAAGGGAATGACTCCGCTCATAAGAGCGTGTATGTGTGGGGGTCAAGAGCGCTATCAACACTCGACTGTGAAGTTACTGCTTCAGCGAGGTGCTTCGACCACCGACGTGGACAACGAAGGGCGGAACGCGATGGAGATTGTATGCTCTTCGGAAAATGGGCACCCCGATAAGTTCGCCATTATAAAACTACTGTTGGAGTACAGGTCGCCTCACGACGCGAGTAGCAGTCCTACCAAGTCACTGATTTTCCCGCTGTTTATGAGCCACCGTGCAGAGATCTGCGAATATCTGATGAAATTCAACACGAGACATCCATCGAAGAAGGAACTGGGCTCAATGATATTCGAAGCAATCGAAGAGAGAAACCCTGCCTATCTTCAATTCGCCTTACAGTTCAAAGACGCGGTCAAGGTATTGGCTACAAAGAAGCGCTTATTCCACGCTTTGGAGGCGGGGAATTTCAAGGTCGCACATATCATCCTCGAGGCCGGTGCGCCTTGGGAACACGTCTCTCGATCGCGCTGGACTTCTCTGCACCACGCCTGCAGGGGTAAAAACACGATGGTTGTGCGGATGTTACTGGAAAGGGGCGCGGATCCCAACCAATCTACCGTGACCGGCGACACTCCTCTCGATCTCGCTCTCGCGCAAGGAGATCTTGCCATGTTCGAGCTCCTGCTCGACCACGGCGCGGATCCTTTCCCTGCGCTCGTCGACAAATCAACCGGAAAGCCTCATACCGGAGCCCTCTTGCAAGCCGTCCGGAGTAAAAACCCCAGTATCGTGGAAGCTATCGTGAAACGGGATCTGTTCCGCTCGGCGCCGGCCGTCGAGCAGATTCGGACGATGTACTACGCGTGCAATCAAGATTCCACGCACGAATGCCTTGAGGCTCTCCTGCGCGGAGGCGTCGATCCGGATATGCCCCTTCTGCGTCCTTGTACGCTAGATTACTGCCTTCCTCTGCAGATTGCTAAGGCAAAGAAAAACCGGGAAGCGGTCGAGTTGCTAGTCAAGTACGGTGCAACTCCTCTCGAGTGAGGGGGGCGGGCTATATAGCCTTACTTAGGGATTAGAATTTTGGAAGGTGTGGAAAATGCTTGGTTTAAGTGGAGTAATTCGATCGAGCTCGTTTTGGGGTCAATATTGAAGCTGGAGTATACGAAGGTCTGGATATTTCTGTTTAGGGGTGTGAGCGGTTCAATTTTTTCATTTTTTCTATTGCTTGAATGAAAAGGAAAAAGGGGTGGGGTAGTAAAAGGGGCCGCTAACACGGCAAGATGGTTTGTTAGTGCGTATACACTTGGATTTAAGGACGGTCTTTACGCTTCGTACGTTAGGTACCGGCTTGGGTAGGTAGCTGAGTATTTTCTAGTTGATTCTATATCAACTGCACTGGCTGCGAATAGAAAATATCTGCTCCTTGCGGGCGAAACTTATGCTCTGAGTGTGATCGTATAAGTTATAACTGGACAACTACCCCGATTGTGGCCGCCCTTATAGGCTATTCAATGACAATATTCATGGTGAATTTTGGATTTTGAAAATATATATAAGGTCTATATAGATTTATATTCAATATATGGTGGTATAAATGATTATCAGTGGACGATTAGTAAGGACTCTTGCTCTAGTGTCGTCTCTTCGATCCGAATCACCTGAGCGGCGATCAGACGACAATGTTGGCAACGACCAACATACTTATCTTCTGGCGAGAACATGGCAACAACTCTATTATCAATCTCAGATGGAAATTCTGATTCCAATCTGCGAATGACGATTCGGGTTGGGAATTCCTGCTCGCTCTTATGAAACGCCCCCCCCTGATAGAAATGGACGCTCTCTAGCATGACGATGCTATCTCCAACGTGTACCTTCTCATTAACAATTGTCGCTACTGAGCCATCGAGTAAAGCTATTCGGGATGGAATACTCGGGTCATATAGCCGGTTATCGTACATTTTTAATATCAGTTCGCAAGCATTGTTGTCGCTAATACTATCCAGCCAATCAATTGGACGCGAGCCTCCGTTCTCGAGCACGCCGCGCAACCAGATATACTCCTCCCATAACTTTGGAACAGCATCTTTGATAGAACGGTGCGATAATTTTACGAAGTATACACTGCCACCTATTAAGACTATGTTACCTAACCCGCTTTCCTCGGGCGGCCGAGGGTGTGGGAGAATCTCGCTGACGTGCGTGACGATCAGAGGGGGATGCTTGGATTTTATCAAAAGCATGTCCTGCTCTGAGGTGTAAGGCGTGTAATGTGTTCCATTAGTGCCTTCGGCACTAGAAGATTCCAACTTGGCGTCGAATCCCCAGTCGGGTACCCATGACGGGAGAACGGATCGGAGAGGAGAGCCGGAGATGTTAGATACCGCTCTATTGAAACCGAGGTACTTCATCACGTAAAGGCCAACCTCGATGAAGATTTCCCGAGCAGTCTTGTTATAGTCGATTTGCACGAATTCCCCGACCTCGCGACGGTCCAAGTGGAGACCCATGTTCGCGTATATGAGGTCTCTCGGATCAGTCGCCTGTGCTCTTCCCCTGATTTCCAAAATCCGCCATAAGCTCAGTGTGCTCTTGTCTGTGTCGCTCCGGGCGTGGACGGCATCATGCACTTGTTTCATGCGCGCTAAATCGGCTTCCTTGCCTGACTGGTAGGGTAGAAGGAGGTTGCAGAGATCCATCCATCTCACGCGTCTTAATCCGCATTGGAACCACGGGTCTCGCGACAGGACTAATTCTTGGAACGTCCAAGCCCGACGGAACCAAGGCCTTGCTAACAGTGTACTGGACGCGGTGGTGAGGTCTAAAGCCTCTTTCGACGTGCTGCCGTCTTTCGAGTCTTGTTTATGCGCAGGTGCCAAATTCATCCTCTTGGTATCATCGAAGCTCCTGAACATTCCTCCCCGTATTTGGTCGAAAATAAGTTGCGCCTCGGGACTTAATGGACCAAGGTAGATTATAGTATTACTTGCCGTGGAATAGATATCCCCCATAAGAGCGACTTGCTTATTCCGCTCAGGGATGTTGTTTTGGTCGATGCATAGCGCGTCAATCCATATACGAGTAACTCTTGTTCTATGTCGAATATCTCGTAATGCGGCGCTGAGATTAGCAGCGATTCCGATTTCGTAGCCATCGACATGAATTGCATCGACGATTGTATTATCACCCCAAACATATGATAGAGCAACGTAATGGTCAGTAAAATATTGAGTTAGAAGTACAATATGTTGGAACGAGCCCTTGAGAGTTGCTTCTCTATTCGGTGCTGCGTCAAGAGAGAAGACCCTAATCTCCCCGGATTCTGTTAAGGGACGATATTGGAATGGCGTTGACATCTATACAACCACAAAAGGCACGCGCCGTATCTTTTACACCAATATTCCTTCTTACTGAAGTAAGTTTGAAAAATGATTTATTTGGTTTGACGGGCACGTTCCCAAGAACCCAACATCGGTTCAGCTCGCCCATTGCACAGCCAATAGCCGACTCTGCGGCAGCCTGCAGCTTACCCACAAACGGGTACACCAACATCTTAATATCCTTTCCTATATTATAGAATACTAAGATGCTTACTTACTATATCAACTTCGCAAGATATATGCAACGACTAAACATCAACTATCTGCTAGGCAATACGAAGAGGTACTAAGCAATACTCCAGTCCAAGACCATAACTGTGCAGCACACTTTCAAATCTCTTTTGCTGGCGCCCATTGATCATATCTAAAATTGATCCGCTATATGTGCTCGTTCATGAATTCTATTGGTTATTAACTACCACTAATCAACTTAGGTAAGTAGTTTTAAATGTGAGCGTTTCGTTTCGTGGGCCTCTTGTCTTTGGAGGAAATATGATGGGCTTGTGTCAGTTATAATAGTCGTTAGTCTCGAGGATTCAACCGAGCTTCCGACCCGTTAAGTTAAAAATAAAGAAGATTAAGCTTGCTTTAAATTGAATATGACATTTTGCCCATAATAGGGGGCGTTGAGTCATCTGTACTAGTTTCTTAGGGTCTCTTGACCGCGGTAAGATGTCATGATATCATAGGCGTTGAGAGGCGTCGCCTGGTGCATACTCTCGTCGAGGCTAATAGATAAAAATGATCGACTACTTGAGCCAAGTAGTTAAGTCGAATATGTACTAGAAGATTTCATGTTTATTTATTGTAAATGTCTTTATTCTTGTTGCAATAGCTTGAGATGGTCTGCGGGGAGCAAGGGGGACTGGAGTCATTACGACACCACGTTCACTGTGAGGATCAGTCATGGGAGCCTTGATTCATGTTCATAAATCTGATTTTAAAAAAAATTCTAGGCCGTGATCTACTCTAGAGCAGTCCGATCTAATGGTCTAGCGTGTGACCCCTCAATCTCCAGTCTCCACAACCCTTTTTTTCAAAAAAGTATGTCATGGACGATATCCCGATCGTCTCAGACCAGAACTCCACAACACCTAGCCAGCATATTGAGTGATCCATGCATGCATCTAGATATATCATCATAACCCAAGCCCCGAAAACGCCGTAAATATGAATGCAAATGCCAAATAATCATAAATTCGTAACTCGTAATGTAGAAGCAAAAAAGAAACGACGTGAGCCGCGGATTCTTTTATAATTTGGCGTTGCGTGGAGGTGTGATTGGTTCGTCATCGTAAGCTTTGGAGTGACCGATCATCGGGTCGGTGCTCATCCTCGACGACCTAGGTGAGGATGTGGGCGAGGACACGGGTGAAAAGTCGATCTCGCTAGATTTTGTTGGTTGCGGCCATTCTGTTTTCTCGCTTTGTGGTTCCGCCCAGCGGTTGGGTGCAACTCGACGAACTATCTTGGACCAGTTGAGGGCGAGGTAGTAAATAAGGCAAACGGATACCACGACCACGACGGCGCAGACGACGATGCCGATGATTAAGTTTTTGGGGAAGTCGTCCATGGTTTTTTGATTGTTTTTCTTTTGTTTTTTCGTTGTTCGGAAAGTTCGGATATGTCAAATTTCTTTGCAAGCGGACGTAAGAAATACTTTGGGTATTGCGACTAGAGCAGCAAGCGAGAGAACCAACGAGCAAAACTAATGTCGATAGGTATAGCGAGGGCCTATCCAATGCTCGACGAAGGATAACGAGAGAGTTGCGCAACGATATAACATTGAAAAGAGAATACTTTACCATAGATCCGATACTCACCGTAACTTATATTGAGCCATTTTCACTGATACGTCACGGGTCTGAGGAAAGACCACAAAAAGGCGTAAGCAGGTTTGGATTCTTTCCGAGTATCCGACGATGCGGTACCCAACATAATTTTTTTTTTTTTTCCTTATTCATTCACCAACTGGCACAAGTAAAATGTGCCCAAGACCCCAAGACCGTGTGGGCGCTAGGAAGAACCGGACTCTACGGGCTAATCGGCACCAATCTCCTTTTCTTTTATCGATCTTGTCATTATCAGGCAGTTCAGGGCCCAGAAGAGCCGCAGAACAGGGTTCCGCACTGATGAAATATTATTTTGTAGATCAGCGCGTTCTTTCGTCATCCTCCTTTTTTACATACATAGTACTGTATCAATAAATTCAGCCGCACTTGAGGACGTCAGCTGGACCCTGAAATCGCTTACACAAAAATCCGTAGATATGGCTTTAGTTACGCTTAACCCTTCTCGGTTTGGCGCATTGCGGGATGCTGTCATGATCTATTCACCATCCCGCAATATTGTCAGCATCTTATGATTTAAGAGACCTATCTATGGTGGACCAAGACCCTTGGTTTTTTTCGATATCAAGAAACTTGGTGGTTTGCTTGTTTGTGATTGAATGGTTACATAGTTGATTTTTTTTAAACTATTTGCCACTCGCGCGCACGTGCGTCTTAATTGAAGTTATTATCTTGTTTGAAGTAGGTAGGTATTATTAGATCGAAGATCATTAAATCACATGATTTGATTACGTCTCTGATACAAAAAGTTATCAATGGTGTATGCAAATCAAGTACTTAAGCAGTAATGACTTACTTCAACACCAAGTCACGATAATGAAAATCTAGCACAGCGCTATTCAAAGATCTTCTTTAACTATACGTCAGAGTTGTATACTAACAGCCAGGAAAGATAAGGATCCAAGATAGGCGAATTAAGCCAGAGTTGATATGCGATTTTATTTAGTTATTCAACATGTCTCATACTTGTATCTTGCTGAATGCAGGCATCTCGATGCGAAGGAAACCCCATCTGTCAGCTATCTCAGTTATTGTTACATGTTCCTCAAGGGTTGCTCTCCACTATATATAGCTCACTAAAACCTATGATCTGCGTTTCGACATCTCAGATTCATCGCATCAAGGTGGATTAACATTGCCCCGTGCGCTGTGTTGCACCGATGATATTCACCCATGATATAGAAGACAAAAATACAAATTGTACTTCTCGCGAGTCCATAGCAATTGCAAGAACAAGTAAATTCTTTATATTCCCTGAGATTCTTATTTCTGCTTTTGAAGCTGTACGATCTTACACCTAACGAGGTGGATGAAGTTGGATAACCATCCAAGACGAATAGTATCCTATTTTCATATCGCAATAAAAGTCACATACTAATTCGGTCAGCTTTTCCAATTGTCCCTGCCAAGAAGCCTAGGTTAGAAAGGCAAGTAATTCACGAGGAAATATTACATGTTATCCACCGCTTGTTTGGGCATAATGTAACCTCCCTAAAGGAGTTACACCCGTAGCGAATTGAAGTTTTTCTCTCGGCCAATTCTAGAAACCACCCACAAAAGGATATCCCAATGTTACATAATTCATTAACCCCGTGGAATACCGAGAACACGATGCAGATCACTACTGGAAATGTTATCGTAGTATTGTAGTGGTAGCAATACATTAATTATAGTGAATCACGCGATTGAGATTGAAGCCCACAAACTGATCAATCTACATTAAATACAAAAAATAACACGTTACTGTGGTTAAGTATGCGAATAATATGGATAGGGGTAAGCCTGCATGGTGAAGAGATCACGGGTCAACAATTCTAAGCATCACTTAGCGAGAGTAATACATTCAACAAACTGTACCTAAATTAAATTTACTAACTGTCATAAAGATCTGTCTTATAATTCTCTCAATGCTTACCATGGCTAGGTATTCACGAAGAATAAGCGCTTCAAACTCTACTAGGGACGTACCTAGGTAACGGTCATCATATACACCGATCTTACTGAGACGGGTAGGTAGGTTGTGAATTCGCCGTGCCCATTCATGTCCGAATAATAAGCTTGATGGTATAGGCTTAACACCGACCGTCCCGTGAAGTCGCTTGAAAACTGGTCGTTGGTGTTGATTACATATCTCATTTGAATCGTAGAATAATAGAATACTTTTATACACAAAATCCTCTCGGGCACGGCCGTAGCGGGTATCATAAATTAAGGCGACTTCCTTCCCATAGACTCCATCTCGTATCCTTGCTCGCTTTCGTTATCGCTCCGCTCATGATAACTCAGTCTGATCTCTTGCGTCTGTACGATCCCTCCTCTACTCGTCGACGATTTACCCGGCGCGTGCGCTCCTTCGAGAATACTGATATCGCTACCTGCGTCTCCGTGAGGATCATGTGGATCGTGTGCATTCCTTCGAGAGCTGACAACTGTTGTTACGACATTGCTGGCGTGAAGACCCCTTGGTGTGTTTTTTGTATGACTCTTTAGACCTGATTTGTTGCCGGTGCTGCGGTTGTAGCGATCGAGCGATGATGATATATCTTTGATAAGGGCGCGCAAAACAGGTATCGATGCTGCGATGATGGTGACTGCCGCTTCGGCGACATACCAAATAACGAGAGTGGTTCCTTGGGCTGATAAAATGTTAGTTGTCAGTCTATCAACACATTTTCTACAGTTGTGAACTTACTCGAGAATGTCCCGACAATGAGAAGTGGTAAGTAAATGCATCTCATAACGGCGGTTATCCCAGCACTAAATGACTGTTAACGAGGCAATGATATACTTGATTTGTTTTGGCTCATACATTACACCACAGCTCATTGCGATTGCGACGCCTAACTTCTCTCGCCTTCTCATTTGAAGATTCATAATTAAAAACCAGGGGATAATAGCAAATGAGAAGTCCACAAAGGCGGAGTATGCTATAGAAAAAGTCAGCGAATCTGTTACCTTATACCTCTGAATTTAGACTTACCGCCGGCGAATATACCATAATGAATATATTTCGCGGTGCTCCAGCAACCAGGGCCCTTAATCCAAGAATAAATTTCCGGCTTGCATTTTAAGAAAGTAAAAATGATGTAAAGAAATACGGCCAAGTTCATAGTGATGGTGAGAAATAGCACAAGCATCTTCATCTTGCCCTCAGTAACTCTCAACAGCGTAACTCCAAATGAGGTCTTGCTCATCACCGTAGCCAATCCGAAAAGAACGTTTTGTACACCTCCGTGAATTTGAAGTCGAAGAGCAGCTTCGGGGGTTTGAGGTCCTGCTGGGCTGGTAAATCCTAGTGAGATTGAACTGGTAATGAAACCAACAGCCGCGACAAGGCATGCCTATAGCGCCATAGTACGTTAGAATGTTTCCCATTCGCAACTGCGGCCAAGGTCTCATTACTTACGAAAGCGAATATTAAGATTTGATCGTCCCACCACAGCCCCCTATGTCGACTGAACTTGCAATATATTCGTAGACCAAGAAAGATACCCGCCAACGCCGTCAAAGCCCAGTTGACAGCATTCATCATCGGCCCCAAAGCATCCTCCTGTGCTGCCGCCATTTTGACCTGTTTACCTCAAATGTCCGAGGTAAATGTTGAAACGTTGAAGTTTGGGCGAAGTAGCGTGGCAGCAAGAGCCCAAGGGGATGGACTCGGATCAACTGAGTGGCATCGGGGAATATGTATATCATCAGAGCACGAACCCCCATCTCCAGTTTCCCGTTTGCAGATGATGCTTGGGGGATCTATGGGCAGGGGAGATCCAAAGCGGATACTCGAACCTGTGTCGTGCCGCAACTCCCAGACGAATTGCGAAATGATCGCCGGCAACGCACAAGCAAAAAACCCATTGCAGAAAGAGGTCTTGGTTGTAACGCAGTATCTGAGCGACCTGGGAGGCTCCGAGTAGGACCGTACACTAGACTATGAAGGGATTCGACGTAGTATCCTAGGATGATCTAGGCGATGGCGACCCATGGGTTTAACAATTTTGCGTTCGCTTGGACGAGGCCCCTGGTATCTTGGCCAAGTCGCTCTTTTCTGCAAACGTCTGCCGAATAAATATTGTTTACGACGTGCATGTATATAAGTGGCGCTATACCCTAAGTACATACCATTTATGGCCTCTTTTTCCGATTTTCTTATATTCTCTTTAATGAGGATATTTCCTATTTCCTAGACACGTACCTACTAGTAGCAACAACATATTAGACTCTTTCGTAGATACCTGTTATAGGACATGAGTCTGATGAAACTAAATGATTCTTCTATACTACTTGGCGTAAGACCTCGAATCCGGGGCATAACACCATCTTCTTCCCCCGGGTTATGCGCATTGGGAGTGTTCTACATTACAGCAACAGCCCTGGTTCATATTGTGGGCTGGGGTCCCTTGTGGTCCCCTTGAAGGGATCCATTGTCTAGCTTGACCTTGCCGGCCAATAGAACGATAAAAGAGGTGAACTACTATGTATAGGGAATGAGTTAAATGTAACGTACTACATACGAACTGCTATGTGGTATGCATACATGCCACGAGTTTCCATACACATGTGCCATCCTTTCTCTATCTGCTACACCTGCCAGCTCGGTATTTAACCAGCCGCAAAGTTACCTAATGCGTACCAACACTCATTTGAAGTGGCGTGAGGCGCTTCTGTGAAGCTGTTTACATAGGCACCTAAGGTATATTTCGCAGCCTCATGGGTGAGACGTGAACGGCCTTGCGCAAAGACCTAAACAGACTGCGCCGCGCCCCTACGTCTACAAGTCGAATTTCGCAACTCTATTTGAACGAGTAACAAGCCGTTGATATGGTCGCATTTGGTAACTCCGTCTAACTATCTGATAGGCATATCAAATTCGATATAGTATTCGCGTTTCTCCTTTGTTTCTTTTTTTGCCTCTCAGCTTCCACAAGGGCCTTCAACCAGCCCTGCTTCCAACAATACATAACTAGTTAGAAAAAAAGCAGCGCTATAAGATGCAGCGTGTGCAAGGCGCGGTGATAATAACCATATCTGTAGAAGGGTCTGCCCACAATTTACGCTTATTACTCTCTGCCGAGTTCCACCCTCCTTGGCTCCATTCGATCGACAGGCTAAATCGTTCTTGACTACGCGAAGCCATAGACTAAGAGACTAAGAGCGACAAGATACGCGGGGTTGCTGAAGGATGCGGAATTATATTCACTAGTTCCTACCGACATGCACCTCCGGTAGTTCATATGTTAAGTTCATTTACATGCCATCTATGGATCCATCCTGCTGGGCTCCGAAATTCGAGCTGTCAAGTGTCTTGCCCGTCAGGCTTTACTCGTTCCTGACGACGTAACTAACCTTTGTCTTACAATGCCTGCTCGGATCATGATAAGGGCGATTCAAATCTGCGCCGTATCGCATTCATCCCACCTACTGAGACCCTGTAGAGCTGTCGATATTCGATCGAGCGCGTGTGTCTGCAAGCTCGACTCTGCCAGTAACATCTCAAACTAAGAGCGCAAAGACATTATCTAAGATCAGGGGGCCGATAAAAGACATCCAATGGTCTCTCACCTTTTTTTCTACTCTTATGCCGTGCCTCGCAATACTAGGTTCTTACACTCATAACCCCCCCAGGCCGAGACGAATCCGGAAGGCGATCCGGCCCGCCGGGGTCAGCCAGGATACTTGCGTGACATTTAAGTCTGCTCTTGGAAATTAGATCGTATAACATAGGTGTACCCACGGGCCAAGAGCGAATACACGCAGCAACAGAAGAAAACACGATTTACCGTCCAAATGGCTAAGCGAATGGCCCGCATGTCTCTGGCGACGGTAAATTCTCCGAATTGGGTGTTGAGATATTATGTTTCAGATATTCGAAAACATAGCTCACGATTCCTCCCCAGCTTATTGCTGCCTCGGTTTGCCGGCTGCCGAATAAGCGAGTAACTTTCGTACTTCGACGTTGAATGCTATTCCTGCGCAAGTTGTAAATTGTTGTTTTGATCGTTACAACCTCTGGTTCTGAGAGAGATTTCTTCGCGGTTCCCAGTAAGCAATATAAAGGGTTGATTTGGACGACTAACAGTACAGAAAATATTTCTCTCATCATCTAACTCTCGAGTGTCTACTCTCCATACTGACTCTGATGAATTTCAGTCGTCTTAGATTGGGCTGTGTAAATTATTTCGCCAGTTAGTGCATAATGACGCGTAGTCCTAATGCGAATGGCTTTACCTAACTATATAGTCGACTTGGGACGCTACTTCGTTCGATGAGATCTAATAAAACCATGCCAGTTACCTAGGATACCATCATAGACTTATTGGGTAACAACTGAATAACCAACGGGAATATATTCCCTGACTATAATGTGTCACGGACTGTTGTTCGAGACCCTTCGGCCAAAAAAAAAAACACTACAAAAAGGGAGCGAAAAAGATAAAAAAAAAAAAAAAAAAGCGTAAAAAAGGGAAATTACTTACCTACCTAAGTACGGCCGAAGTGAGAAGAAGGCCAAGCCCTTCCAGCTTAATATACGGACCAGGACCCGTGAAGCCCCGTGGCCGGCATTGTCACGAGGCGATGTTACATGCACCTAGGGTACGCTTGGACTTGGCTCAACCCGCAGAAACAAGAAGCGCGACCTGCCTACCTTAGATATACGGACCAGGGGGTGCGAAGTTCTTTACGGGCCGCCATTCGGCGCACTTCCCAAACCTCGCGGCCACCGGATTCCTTTCCGCCACGACTTTCTTTGATGTCGAAAACTTCAAACGGGAAACTAAGCGAAAATCGAGTCTTGACACCCTACGTACCTACCTAGGTACGTACATATTATGTGCGGCATAACCACGCTGCGGATGAGGTGTACCGGAGGCATGGAATAGCTCAGGTCGACTGCTTGCTTCAAGTTGTAGTCCCTTGCTGCTTGGCGTGGGAACCATGCCAGTATATATCCCGGCCTTGGACGCGCCTGTGGCGCTTGCTGCGTTTCTAGAGTTACTTCATAATGAAGACAACGATATGAGATGTATAAGTAGTATTAAGGTTTGAAATGCTTTGTGAATTACTGGATCCGTGCCCTGACAATCGTATATTGACACGCGTCAATATGTTGTGCTTTGATAGATACGAGATGCCTACTCGGCCGTAGTCACCGGTTTGTCCTCTCTTATTTCTCAGTAAGGTTGTTGTTCGTGGATTCTAACTTCGTTTCTGTATCCTGGGTTGACCTGAAACGTACATGGAGCGCTATACTGCATGGCGTGTGAAATCAGGGCATAGATTCCGAAGCGCAACTATTGTGACTATCTTGAAGTTGGAGATTCATGTTGTTTATTATTTTTCTGAGTATAGCTTAGGACGCTTGCTACGTAGTTAGAGTTACATACCGGTACGGTAGTTTATTTGTGGATGTTGACTCACATGTCTATCTACTCTGAATAATAACGGTGGGTAAATCCCTGATATCTACATGCTCATTATTTGTGAGGTCAATGACTCTTACAGCCTCAACGCTTACGATACCTTCCTTCAAGGCCAAAAACCTAAGCTCGGCGACGTGACAAGCTCCAGGTGCGAGCGGTCCCACTCTAACATCTGCGCTCAAGCAAACCAACTCCGTGCCCTCGATGATACTGCTATGCTGCATAGCGTGGATTACGTTCTCATCAACAACAGCGTCTGCCACGCTCCGGTCCCTTGGCGTCTTCAGTTGTTGGGACAGACTTTGCGATACTTCTGGCAACCGAGAAATGGAAGGTGGCCGATTAACTCGAGATTCGTTACGCCTTCGCTTTGGAATTACGACTATGGCTAGCTTTCTTGGTGTAGCTGACGGCGTAGGTGATCGGTTAACGACAAATACATTCCAGACGAATTCATCGCCAGGGAAGATCTGCTGGGTTGGAGGTGTGCCGATAAAAGTCATAGCAATACCTATGTCGGGGACAGTAGCCTCTGTTCGTGTTGTTGCTGCTTCGAGTGAGGGCAACGCGTCTGGTCGGGCAACAGAAGGAGCCGTCAATGAAATGGTACTTTCACCTCCGATCGAAAGTTGACTTGGCCGATGCATACGTTGAATTGGTTGCATGGTAGAGCCGTATCCTGGATTTACAGGGACTGTAAAATCAACCGTAGCAGTCCAGGCCATCTTTAACTGTGGCTCGCATATCCCTGGGTGCACCAGAGCCTTTGCAGATATAGTGATGCCGAGATCCCGGATCGGATTTTTCGATACTAAATGAGCTTCAGCTGGTGAAATGCGGTATAGAAATGTTATATGGTCGTGAGCAACGCAAGATACGGGGAGTGGCATTCCGGACTGGTTTGCAAGATCTTCTACTAAACCGTCTGCAACTGTGATTGATATGTTGTCAAGTATTATCTCACACTCAAAAAAGGGTGTAAAATCAAGCTCAAGCATTGCAAGGACAGTCGCTGTAGAAGGTGTAGTATTAAGGTGGGTAAAACGCATGCGTGAATGCGCCGCTGGGTAGATGCGCATCGAAAGCCTAGACGAGGATTTGATGGGCTGTAGCTGACCCCTAGCTTGCTGTGTAAGTGGCGCGACGCGAGATACTCGGAGGGCTGATAGATGGGGTTTGACTCCATTTAGAGCAGGGTCATTTCCGAAAGACTCGAGGAGATTGAGGCCCCATGCTACACCGCTTGGCAGATATCCATCTCGAAGCCCGTCAGTCGAGGATTGGTTTCCAATTTTGAAGCTCGCTGTCGCATTAAAAATAATAGAAGGGCTCTGAAGTCGCATCCTGGGCCGACTGAGATATACCGATTGCTTCCACACAGCCACGGAGCGTTGTTGATTATCATCTTCGGAGTTTGTGTCATGTTCCTCTGTGAGCTTGAACAATACGCTTGGTTCGTGTCGGTCATCGACTGTGCCTGTGTAAATGACTTCAGAGGCCGATTGGCCGTCGCGATCTAGGGAAGTCCCATTGACAACCTGTGCCTCTAGAGAGATTATTACATTCCGCAGAGAGGATCGCAAGGTGTCTTCTTGAGCATGGTGGCTTGTAAGGACGAAGTAAATATCGACGGATTCATCTGGGGTCTAACAATGAGCATGGTGAGAAAATGGACACCTTGGAAGAGATATCAGATGACATACCAAAGAAAAGAGACTCCCGCCGTTCTACTGAACTGAACGGCTCTTCTGATTTATTCAAGTCATTTTTATAAGCTTCCTCGATAGAAAAATCGGTCGCAAGGGGTATGAAATATGTGAGAGTTGAATCGTTAACTGGGTCGAATGTCGATGCGGGAGTTACGTCAAACGAAGGAGTGGCCATCTTTCTGATGGTGCTAGACAAAATCACAAGAAGGGTATGTCGCTATTCTTTCTTATCATTGTTGAATATGCTGGGGTTTGTTTGTAGGAAGTTCACGCATTTCGAAATCAAATGTTTCCTAGGTAAAATGATGAAGTTGGGATTTCTTTTGGGGTGTAATTGAAGTAATTGAAGCTTCACAGTAAATGCTGGAAGTGGGACGTCGCTGATTGGCTCGTGCGCATATACGTACCTATCTAACCTAAGCTTCCAGATATGCACCTTTCCGCCTTTAGCTTAGTACTCACCCAGGTACCGTAGTAGGCTAAGACAATTAAAGGTCCACTAGGTTCCAATAGCTAATCTGAGGTACATAGGTACCTAGGTACCTTTTCCAACTCCGACCTTCTCATTGCTGAAAATTCGCAGCTTTCAAAACCTTCACATACTTCATCTCGTTGGTCCAGAGATATTCTTCTCTGTCGTCTCAACGAGTTTCTTCGTCAACCGCATTTTCTAATTTCTTGGTCTTCATCCATTGAATTTTCCCTCCAAAGGGAAAATAGGGCATTTGACTGGGGGATCTTAATGATAGTTAAGTATTAAACGCTTGCAAAAATTTAGCTATGATGAACGGAGCCAACGGCCATTTCGGCCAGCCAAACCCTTGGCAGGAGTATAAAAGTCCTGATGGACGCGTTTATTATTATAATTCCATCACTAAAGCGACACAATGGACTAAACCGGAAGAATTAATGTCACCAGCTGAGGTTTGTCTTGCGCGTTTATATATCTATGTCGCTCCAGCGTACTGACTTTATTGATAGCGCGCTTTAGCGAATCAACCATGGAAGGAATACACCGCCGAGGGTGGTCGCAAGTATTGGTATAATACTGAGACGAAGCAAAGCTCCTGGGAGATGCCCGAGGTTTATAGAAAGGCACTGGGCCATGATGCCACCACACCTTCGACACCCGCGTAAGCCGTCTCATCGAATACTCTTCATACTTAGTTCTAACTTGCGCAGGCCGGCTACCCCATACGCTCCTCCTAATTCATTTTCGAATTCTAACTACGATCATCATCGCGATCACCGAGAGACTTTCCCTGAGTCCCGTCAGTTGACCCACGGTAGTGACTTGCGTGTTCAGGCATTTGTTCCCGCCAGCAACGAACCCGAATATGCGACCCCCGAAGAGGCTGAGGCCGCTTTCATGAAGTTGCTACGTCGGAGCGGCGTGCAACCTGATTGGACCTGGGAGCAGACCATGCGAGCTACAATCAAAGACCCTCAGTACCGAGCTATCAAGGATCCTAAGGACAGGAAAGCCGCTTTTGAGAAATACTGCCAGGATATGATTGTTCAAGATAAGGAGCGCGCAAAGGATAGGCTGGCAAAACTTCGTGCTGACTTTGCTACTATGCTTAAGAGCCACCCCGAGATTAAGCATTATACGCGCTGGAGAACTGCCCGTCCCATTATCGAGCGCGAAACAATCTTCCGCTCTACAAATAACGAGGAAGAACGACGTCAACTGTTCGAGGACTATATAGTAGAGCTCAAGAAGGCCCACGTGGAGAGCCAGGCTAGTCTCAGGAAAAGCGCAATGGATGGCCTCATCGATCTCCTCCCCAAGCTTAACCTGGAGCCCTACACGCGCTGGTCCGAAGCCCAGAACATCCTCAAAGCCACTGCTCCTTTCCAGAATGACGAGAAGTACAAAGCTCTTACCAACTTTGATATCCTGACTGCCTTTCAAAATCATATCAAATCTTTGGAACGAAGCTTTAACGAGACTCGGCAGAATCAGAGGAACAAAAAGCTCCGTGTCGAGCGGAAGAGACGAGATGCCTTCATAGAATTACTCCAGGAGCTCCGTAGAGCCGGTAAGATCAAGGCTGGAACTAAATGGAGTCAAATATATCCTCTAATCGAAAACGATGAACGATTCAAGTCGATTTGCGGCCAGGCTGGGTCCAGCCCCCTCGACTTATTCTGGGATATCGTTGAGGAAGAGGAACGTGCTCTCCGTACAACACGGAACGACGTGCTCGATGTCATGGATGTAAGTCTTGCTTTGTTACTCAGGACTGTTTTGGCTTAGCTGACCTGGAACCTAGGACAATCGTTTTGAGTTCACCCCCAAGACCACCTTCGAAGAGTTCTCTTCTGTACTCAAGAATGACCGACGCACTGCTAACATTGATGGTGATATATTAAAGCTGATATTTGAACGGGTATGTTCCGAACTTAGTAACCAATTGGCTACCGCGTTATTAACTATTCAATAGCTCCAGGAGAAGAAGTCCAAGCGCTCTGATGAGGATAAGCACTCTGAGAGGCAGCAGAGAAGGGCTATCGAGGATCTCCGGTCTTATATTAAGCGTATAGATCCGCCGATCACTGCAGATGATACCTGGGAAAAAGTCCGACCACGCCTTGCCCGCGCAGCTGAATTCCAGGCAGTGAAATCCGAAGACGCCCGCCGTGGCGCGTTTGAGAAGGTCCTTCGTCGAATCCGTGATCGGGAGGATGAAGATAGAGACCGTCATAGACGTCGCGACCGATCCGTAGATCGTAGTACCTACCGAGATCGAGATAGAGGAGATCGTTCTCACCGCAGTGATCGTGCACGACCGTCACGCCATAGCCGTAGTCCGGAGCCGGATGCATATGAGGCAGACCGCCGCAAAGCTATTGCTGAGCGCGAGAAGAATTACCGTAAGTCTAGCATGGCTGAGAGTTTGTTATCTGACCGCCGGCCGTCGGATTCTTACCGAGACCGCGATGTCCGGGACCGTGATAGAGACCGTGAGCGCGACAGGGACCGGGAACGCGATCGTGAACGGGAACGTGAACGGGATCGGGATCGCGACCGGGAGAGAGATCGGGACAGGGACTATCCGCCTCGATCTCGACGTGATGATCCGCCAAGCCATTATGATAGGGAAAGACGGGATCGCGAGGAAGAACGCGAGCGGCAGTATCGGCGTCGCGTTGAGAGAGGCCCTGTCGAAGAGCTTCCTTACGGTGATGAGCGGCCGACATCTTCTCGACGCCGTCGGGCCGATGACGATGACGACATTGATCGTCGCGACTCTAGAGACTCTAAGGTATGATTCAGTTATCCCTTTTTTTAGGCTCAATGTACTAACACAAATACAGAGGCTGAGAAGAGAGAGAACACCCCGTGAGCGTTCCCCCCATCGTGATGCTCGTCATAAAACTAGGACCCCCCCTGCAGTTCAACCCCCTTCCAAGGACGATTCCGGCGTGCACTCCGGTAGCGAAGAGGGCGAAATTGAAGAAGACTAGTCTTTTGACCTGCACAAATATATCTTTGATATTACCCCCCCACCTCCTAATTGTTTCATACCTTCTCATCCCTGGTAGTAACTTGACGCCAAGACCAGACGGTAGAGGCCCGAATCTCTTCTTGATCACAGCATTCACCTTGCCTAAACGTCCAACAGCAAAGATACAGGTCTTGCAACTCTAGTCTTACCCACTAAGGCTCATCAAATACATCTAAAAGTACGTGTCAACTTCCGACTACGTTCTTCTTGGAGCTTAGATGACTTGGGACACATGGATGCAGTTCGAAATCACCAACCAAATCAACCAACCAACCAAACACGCACAAACACCAATCGTACATTTACTCGCCTTTCCATATAAAAGTTTCGTCGTGGATAAAAGCTTGAAGAATAAGAGAAAAAAGAAGTCGCGCATCTCCCTGTACGTTTCATTTATAACGTCGACTTTCGTCGTAGTTGTATTTTCTTGACGCATCCAAGATGTTTCTCACACTTCCGCAGGACTTATAATATGGGGGGGAGTGAGAGAGACAAAATCATGGCGGCTCCGGCTCCGGTAAACCGGATTACACAAAAAAGAAGAAAAGCTCTTTGGAATAACCACGTTATCTCGGTGTGTATCCTTTCCCTCCTCTGCCCTAATAGAGAAAAAAAAATATCGGATCTTAGTAAATAGCGTAATAATCCCGGATTTTTTCTATATTGCTCATGCGGTCTTTGGTGAAATGGAATTTGCTTGATAGCCGAAGTAGATGTAAAACGACTACGTGCAAGGGACTCCATTCGAGGGCTGCTGCCTTCTGCGTATCTAATATGTTGAAGTATTGAGTGTCTACGCAATGCATTAATTAGTATAAAGCCTCTTGATTAATGTCAAATGAATAATTTTCGGTTCATTAGAATACGCGAGGCAAGTGAATTTGATCTGATGAGCACTTCGTGTATTTCTACCTCGCCTCTGCCCCTTGGGCTATCTCTATCTATCTTCTCCGTTACGATGATCGTAAGACCTCAATGACATACATGTATGTTAACCTATATGCCATTTAATAGATGCGACAGTCACCCACTCAACCCATTCGTCCCTCATTCTTCAGCTAGCAGATCTAGTACTGTCGATTCAGTCTATGCGGCACGACAAGCTGTGCTCAGAAGACCTTAACTTATCAAGTAACCAGACACGCCTCTAGAATCCCACTCTCTGCAGAATCGGACGAATAGGGGGTAGACCGTCGTCGCCATCATTGTTCATCCAGATCATCGCATTCCTCCCCACCATCCGCATCCATGCCGGATATCTCATGCGCGCTTCCATTCTCTCGGCGCGATAAACTACCTTTTTGTACGCCTAGAACGCCAGTATCCGATGCTGATGGGGTATTATGATGATTCTTGTGGCCCTCGTGCTGGCCGTTATCGTGTGGGACGCCCGTTTCAAGAGCTGTCTTCCTCCAAGAAGAACTACCGACGATGTTAGAGATAAGCGTCATAAAATAAGGGGTCATTTTAACTTACGTAGTTTCCACTCAACTTCTGCTCCTGGTCCAACTGACTGTTCAGCTTGTTGATACGAGGCCTGTAATTCGTCGGGTCGCGGCGGAAAGTAACATCCAAGTTCTTCAAGAAAGTGTTGCATCCAGTGAGCAGCGACTCGGGCGTGTTAGCATGGGCATCGATACCCGGCTTTCCGTCAAATACAATAACGCGGTCTGCCAAGTATGTGGCCATGATGAAATCGTGTTCTACGATGAAGGCCGTCTTCTTGGCGTGCATGATGAAGCGTTTGATTACACGTGCTGCAATGATACGCTGCTCGGAATCCAAGTAGGCAGAGGGCTCGTCAATCAAGTAGATATCAGCTGGTAATCCAAGTGCCATGACAATGGCGACACGCTGCAGTTCACCACCTGATAAGTTCTTGACTTCTTGGTCGATGAAATCGTCTAGCTTGAGAGGCTTGACAACATCAGTCTGGAACTGCGGGGAGAGGAAGGCCTGCTTGATTCGCTTGAAGAATAGCTGTCGAACGGTACCCTCGAATTTGGGAGTAATAGTCTGAGGCTTCATGCTAATTCTCATTTCGGGAACTTTCTTGGCATTGTCGGGTTTGAGAGCACCGGCCAACAGCCTACAGAAAGTAGTTTTTCCTGTACCATTTTCACCCATCATGACAATGATTTCCGAGTCGGTAAATTCACCACCGTCAATGTTGAGCCTGAAGTTTCCGAGGGTCTTCTCCATCTTTGGGTAGCTGAAGGCGCGAGCCTTATCGGCTTGGAAATCATCAGTGCCCTCTGAGATACGGAACGTCAAAGATTCTTCTCGGAATCGCAAGTTCTCGGTGGGGATGTGACCGTCAAGGAAGATGTTGATGCCTTCGCGAACCGAATGAGGGAGAGTAACGACACCATATACTGCAGGTTTACCATAGAGAACACAGATATAGTCAGAGAGATAGTCAAGGACTGACAAATCGTGTTCGACGACAATGACGTAATTATCCGGGCCGAGCAAAGAACGGATCATTCGCGCGGCAGAAAGACGCTGCTTGACATCGAGATAAGAAGACGGCTCGTCAAACATGTATACGTCGGCCTTCTGTACACAGACCGTTCCAATGGCGAATCGCTGCAACTCTCCACCAGAGAGGAGGTTGACATCACGATCCAGGATATGGCGAAGCTCCAAGACATCAAGAACCTCATCCATGTTTCCCATCGCAGATCTGTGTTCGAGGAGGAACTTGACACTCTTATTGGGCGTCTTAACAGCTCGCGGGAGCTGGTCAACGTACTGGGGCTTAACAACGGCCTTCAAGTCATCTTCAAGGACCTTGGTGAAGTAGTCTATGTTATTTGTTAGTAAAAAATTAGAAGGCGAATATATGCCGACTGACTTTGTAACTCGGATCCTCTGAAGTATTTGATGACATCTTCCCAGTCTGGTGGGTTTTCATATCTTCCCAAGTTAGGCTTGAGCTTGCCGCTAAGAATTTTCAGCGCAGTACTCTTTCCGATACCGTTGGTTCCGACGAGACCCAACACCTGACCAGGTCGTGGTGTCGGCAACCGGTGGAGTTTGAAGCTGTTTGCAGAGTATCGGTGGGTGACTTGGGTTTCGAGGTTGGTGGGCAGATTGATGATGGTAATAGCATCGAAAGGGCACTTCTTAGGGCAGATACCACAACCAATGCAAAGACTTTCAGAGATGAAGGCGATCTTGGAGTCCGGGTTGACTTCAATGCAAAGCTTTCCGCTACGAACGACCTGCCGGATTATATATGATGAGTTATCGATTCACCAAAGCCCGCGAATTCTTGTATAGCATAATTACTAACGGGAAGGGGAAGGAAAGATAACATACCGGGCAGGACCTTTTACACTCTTGGCGACATTTCTGTAGAAAATAAGCATCATGATCATAAGGCATTAATGCTCAGTCAACAAGTTAATATATATATATACCTTGGGCTTGCACTGCGAGATATTACATATTAGCTAAAATTCTCACTATGACAGGGGGAAGGGGAAATGTATCGAGGAACGCACCTTGTCATCGTTGACGATGGCGATACTAAGAAATAATAGTTAGCATATGGTGGTACAGAATGGAAGCGACCTCAATGTGCGTTAAGCGGCATGGCATATGGCATGGTTACGTACCGGGTAAGCTTGGTAGCCATTGTGGAGGAATATGATGACAGGCTCCTTGCGATGGGATATGAGGTAAAAGGATGGAATTCAAGTAAAATACCACCTGATATCTATCGCGGAGCCGGCGATGCAAGGAATAAGGGTAAGGTTGAATACGGTATGTTGCTACAAAGCGTTGCGACAAAAATGCGCCTCGTAGAAAAGTTCCAAGTTTGTATTTCAAAGTTAGACATTTGAAAGTTCGGTGGGGTATCGAAAATTACCTAACATAGGGTCGGTAATGAGGGGTGAATCGTGGCTGAACCACTGGATGAGCCACTACGAGCGACGGTAAAACGTGAAAAATTATGAACTGAAGAATTCTGATTGGATCGTTTGCCTATTTGCTTATTCTGCTTAACTGCGTAGTGCGTACTACGTATGTAGGTAAATCAAGTGCCCTTTCCCGACACCTGCATTCACTTGCATTGCACTGCTGTAAGTACCTCTGTATTCCGCACCACATTGCTCCTTGCTTGAAAGATAATGAAACGAAAAAGTCTAAATAATTGAGGCAAGAACGGATCAAATGCATAACTTGTTAGATAAGGGATTAACATCTGATCAGAACTTCCAGCCAAAACTTGTTACCTCCAACCCAAAAAATGCAAAAAATGCAAAAATGAATATCAACCTCTTCAAGATGCAACAGAGAAGCAAAACTAATGCGGTGAGTGCGGATCGAACGCACGACCTTCAGATGATCTAGAAAGAAACTGAAATCTCTTCAGATGTTCTAGAAAGAAACTAAAGTGTTTACTTCAGTCTGACGCTCTCCCAACTGAGCTATCCCCGCCGATTATAGCTTTGAAAAGCTGCAGGCTCTTGAGTCGTGGACTCTTGAGCTATGCCCGTTGTGTGTGCTTCGGTCGATTTTTGACGCTTATATTGGTGTGTGCGCTTAGCTTTTAGAGGAGTACATGTACTATTACCTAAATGAAAGTGTAGTGGGGCTTTGAGCTTAGACTCAAGGTCCATTGGATGTAATAGCGCTACACTAGATCAAGGATTTTGATTTAGGTAATATGAACTTGCTTATGGGTTAGGTAATTGTACTGTACTGTCTATGACAACTACCTAGTACCTTCTAATTAATTCACCAATTGTTGCAACCTCATTCAACAGGAACCTAAGGATTGACTGCCTAGTGAAAGATAACATAGGTAGTTGCGACTGTTACAAAAACCAATATCTTGAACTCCTTCATCCTAACGATATCCAACTAGATCTTACAAAATTATTCATACAGATATCGTGAGAATATTTGTCAGGTGGTATGGTGAGATTGGCCAATGAAAGGGATGCCCATCTTGGGAGATGAATTTTTTTTTTTTTTTTTTTTTTTTTTTTTTTTTGTATTCACAACACCTAACAAACGCGCACAACTAAACTTTCAAAGAAGTAATATTTCTTTATTTATGCCTTTGGGAAAACTGTCAGAATCCTAGGTAAATGAAACATCCAGCATGTAGAGCTTGCTCATTGCCTAACATATGGCCGCAGCTTTCCATAGGTATTTACCGATGAAACTCAAAGGCAACACATCGCGACGAGAAACTAAATATCATCCTCATTTGTTAGTCAATATGAGGAAGATCCCAAAGAGGCCGACACCTCCGGGAGCTGATATCGTGGCCAAGAAGAAGAAATCTGATCCTTTTTATTTTTATTCTTTATTTTTTTTGGCCTTAGCATTTTACACTCACATCTATCAGCTCTCTTGTAGGCGGTAAATTAGTCTAAATGTTGGCAAGATAGGTTGGTATTCCTCGCAAGTACCTTCCCATCTAGCTCGGGGTTCGTTGAGCGGAAGCGTAGCTTGCTCTAGAAGCCCTATTTGACCATTTCCCCCATCCGTTCATATCGCCCGTTCATCTATACAGTGGTAGAGGTTGCCAGTGAGTTAGAATAAATATATATTGTCTTACGTAAGTATGACTTGGAGGGGATTAGGGGGGTAGATAATCAGCTGGCCAGTTTGGTGTATCCCACAGTTGCTTGGAGAATGCTATATTGTGCGTAGCTAATATAGCCGCCTACACACCTTTAATTTGGGACACGAGAGCCGCATGATAGTTGAAACAAGTATGTCCGTACCTACCTAGACAGTGAAACTATTGGCGACATTAAACTAGTAGACGGAAATCTGCGGTTGATAAAAAGAAGAGGTTATATACAATCCAAGTAAGTTACCATATAATGATTGGAATGGGCAATAAACAGATTGATAATTAGGATAAACTGTGTACCTAGGTATAAGTGCAATCAAAATAACATATGCAATCCTTCTCTAACTATCTATGATACGTGTTATCACATTGTAACTCCTACCGATTTTACAAAATGAACACTGGCGGTAAACATCTCTTCAATAATGGAGACGCCATACTAGTACACACGATCGCAAATTACATACCAAACATCATGTCCATGATAGCACAACGGATATTGACGATCTGCCAAGCCCAAGCAAATGATGTGGACAAAATAAGGAGGCTGGCGTATACAACCTACAATTCTACCAATTCGTACAGGATAGATGACATGTCCTGATTTCAATGTCGACAAATGTTAGTATGTTCGAAATGTCTCTTTCGAGATGTCTTCCTTTACCTCCTAAAAGATATGAGAGCTGAATATCGAACTAAAATGGAAAATCGGAAACACAACTTGGCCCCCGCAGGCTTTTACGCCGTTGACAAGACTGCTTGCTTGCTGTAACGAATCTCATTTCACCATATTTTAGTAACACCCGGTGGTCTGTGTGGAGGGTTTCTAACTGCGACTCTATATGTATAAATATAGCCTCCAGTTCGTCTCAAATTCGCTTTCATTCCCATCCTCATCAACCACAGCAAGAATACCAGACCTCGAAAGTCTACCATCCAAAATCCAGCTCTTTGAACTTCGCCACAGTTAAAATGTCTGCTTCCATCAACTTCACCAACAACTATATTGACGCCAAGTTGAGCGGTGCTGTTACAAGCGCCAATCTTTACTTCCGTGGCGCTGAAGATATTCCTAACAACAAAGTCTCAGGTCCGTTCAGCGGGACCTCCATGAAGGTTACTACCACGTTCAACGGGAATAACCCGCCACCCAAAACCTTCACAGCCATCAGTTCTGCCAGCTTCCCGGATTCGGGGCTCGTAACTCTGAAATGTTGGTCAAGTCATCGCATGTTTTGACAATGTACTAACCTTGCTATTAGATGGCGGTTCTGATGACAATACTGTCGAAGCAACTGATGATAAAGGAAACAAGGGTGTTTGGAGCATCACCGGGGCCTGAGGATAACTAAGGAATGTCAATCCGTACAAATGGTCCGTCGATATCGTGACGCATAGACCTAGAGGAGTAAACTAGAAGCCCAAGAGGTAGAGAAGAGTCATTAACTACAACTTTCATTAAGACTCAACTAAAATTACGACACTTTGAAATCGCGTACCCCCTGGAACACGGAGCATTAATGCTTCCAGTCATCTCAGGGATATACTATAAAACTTCCTACCAACTTAGTTAGTTAGCCGGCGACTAACATAAATACACGCTCTTTTAGGAACTATCATCCTTGCAATAGTACCTTAGTGAATATTTGACACAGTACCAGTCAATGTTAACCAAGTCCATTGTATTTTCATATGTAATAGTCATATTACTCACTGATTTACCTATTCATCTCACATTCATCCTATCTAAATCAAACCACAACGAAAGAAAAGGGGTCAATCATATACCCGCAATGTACCACGCTTTATCAACCCCCTCATCCTCAACGTCTAGCGTAGTGAATCCATTTCCCCAGTAGCTGTATCTGTTTCCCAACAAATACTCCCAATCATAGTCCTATGAGATTATTAGTGGTCAATGTCTCATAAATGTCAACTCGTGTCACTTACCTCCCAGCGTGGGTTCAACAGGATATCGAAGCTGTGAAGGCGGCTACCTGGCCACATCATGATATGCTCACCCTGCGGACCTAGCTTAAACCACGACCGGCAAGGCGCGTTCCAAATGGTCCTCTTCATGTAGAGTTCCTGATGTTGCCTGAACTCGGCTACTGCTTCCTTCTTGGGCACGAGTGACTTGATATTCTGCGTCTGAAACTTCTCGAGGACTAATGCAACGTGTCTCGTGAGAGCCTCCATAGCTGGGATGATGGAGCCGTGACCGTAGGGACCGAATGGCCCGACCACCACTATTATCAAACTGTCATTATAAACTTCCTTTTTGTAAGGCGAGAACTTACTGAAATAGTTGGGAAAGTCGGGGGCCATAGTGCTCAGGTACGTTTGTGGGGAGTCTTTAAAAGACTCTCGCATGTCAACGCCATCTTTCCCGATGATGGGAAACCTAGGCCTAAACGACACGTCGAAGCCGGTGGCACAGACGAGTACATCGAGCTTGTGATTTACTCCGTCCTCAGTAGTAACTCCTTCTTCCGTAACTTCTACGATTTTAGAGAAAGTTACATTGCACTTCTTACTCGTAAGTGCCTTTAGGTATCCGTTGTCTGGTATTGGCCTCTATGTCGTATTGTCAGAAGAATATAAAGGAAAATGTATCGTAGACGAGAAAACCCCTGAGCTTACCCTACAGCCTACGGAAAAATCCGGGGGAATAAGCTTCTCAACCAATTCTGGTTTCGCTACCAGCTTGCGCTGCATGTCCTTCCTGGCAAACTATAACGGGAGTTAGAAGTAGGCCACCAAGCTCCGTTCTATCGTATTGTGCGGTGCGTCATTCCTACCTCAGCAAGTTCTAGCTGCTTCTTAGTTCCTTTAATTGCCTGCTCCGCAGTTAGTTGAACTACCCAAGTTCCGTGGCGATGGGCTAGATACACATACGATGGAAAAGTCTGGGTTCATCTCCATCTCAACATCCTTTCGGTACGCGAGATACTCTTCTGGTTGCTCAGTAAAAATTCTCTTTTGCTCTTCGCTAACTGTTGACTTGTTAGTATTGCAAGAATACCTATTAATCGGAGATGTCTCTAAATACATTTGAAATTCACTGTGTCCTCGCTAGCGTATTTGACAGCCATTCCTGTCGTGACCCATGTTGGTGAGCGTAGGAAGTTGTCGATATGTTTCACCTCTGTTAGACCCCCGTATTATTAGTTCAAACTCTCACCTGAGGAGAAAGATGACAGGAGAACATACTGGGAAATATAGAAGTTAGAATTTGGACGGCGCTACTCCCGTTTCCTATGATTCCAACATTCTTATCGTCGAGTTCAATTGAATCGTCCCAAGCGGCTGAGTGCACCTTATTCTTAAATTTCTCAAGGCCGGTGATATCTGGCCATTTCCAGTTGCTATCGGATAATTAGTACTAATCAAATAAAATGATTTCCTTTCACGGTCTTACTTCAAAACTCCAGTAGCGTTGATTAAGATCTCGGAATAGTCATAAAATTTGGAGTCAGGGTCATCGTTTGGCTGTATCTCAACTTTCCACCGACCTTTATCTTGCTCCCACCATGCACCAGTGACACGGTGGTTCAGTTTCACGCCTGTGTCAAGATTGTGATGAGAAACTGCGTGATGTAAGTAGTCTAGAATCTCCTTTTGTGATACATAACTGTTCCAATAATGTTTTATAGGTTAACAAGGCGCTCAGTTAAAGATGTCTGTCGACTGGTTTGCACCTACTAGCTTGTCCACGCTGGGTTTGGATGCCACGAGAACTGGAAGTTCACTATCGGCTTTTATTATAAAATAGTAAGTAAAAATGTTGTAAAGTGGCTTTGGGTTTTGATGATGGTCATACCACATCGCATCGACATCCAGGATATCTGTTTATATCCCGTCAGTCAATATCTTTACCGAAGTTTTGGAGAAACAGGTAGTTATATAGGAGTTCTAACGTATTCTCAAACCATGTACCACCAAGCTCTGGGTTCTTCTCGTAAAACTGCAAGGTGATATTGCTGTTTTTTGTTTGGCGGCCGAGAACGTACGAAATGTTGATACCGGTAAAACCAAAGCCGATTACTATTACCTTGATTGGTCGTCGTGAACCTAGTAAGGTATCAGGAATGACATACGAGTTGGTATCAGTATTGCCATTTACGCTTATACGCTCACTAGGATGGAAAGACATGGCTCAGATATGGAAGTAGAATCGTGTATAATAACAACTGGAGTGTATAAGGCGCTATGGACCGTATTTAATATTTGTATATATTAGTGATAGGACCATTTTAATGCATGAACCAACAGACAGAAAGGATGTATTGAAAAGCGGTCAATTTCATGCACTTATCAATGCAAGTCAGCTTACTAGGATGGTCCATGGCAGACCAAACAAAAGCAAAAATCTAATACCTACCTACCTGCCTGTGTTGGAACATAGGGCCCATTAGTAAATTGGGTGGTACACGATAGTAGTCTCATAACACTAACATGCTGTTTCTTGGTGAGTCTGTAGGAGGTAGGTACCTAAGGTAAGCCAAGGGCTAATGTGTCTCGGGCACTTGCCATTCGGCATTAGTATCTATCACATGGCTCTCTAGCATTTTATAGTACAGCATAGGCCGCCTTTTGCTACGCGACTTGTGACCGGGGGTTTGGAATAATTTATAGTAAGAGTCTTACAGATTTACAGGGAGTGGTGGTTAATAATATCTACTAAAGATACCTGAACCATACTACCATGTATATGGTGATTTTCGGGGTTTGGTAAATAGAACTGTTGTTGCAGAAGGAAGAAAGAAGGAAACGGTGCAAAATCTTCATTTACCTAGTTTACTTTATACACACGATGGTAACCCACAGGGGGGCCCACGTGATCGTAACCGTGACATTGACCTTGCTACGGATACAATAAGATCTATAAGTGTGAGGGCTGGAAAGTATAATATAATCGCAAGTCATTAATTCAATGGCCTGATTTTCGGGACGTGATTAAAGATGTAAATAGGTCAAGTTAACGTTAAACAAATATCTATCTTGTCCAAGAACGTATATAATCCCATCATTCAGGCTGAAATTGTGCTAGTATCTCATCTAGTTGTTTATGACGTTTCTCAGCGTTGTCGAATGTAGGGTACTTCGTTGAATCGCCCGCGGCGAAAGCCTCGTAAAGAGCGCCGACTATTCTTGAGGATACGTCGAGTTCTTCTCTTCCATTCCAATGCCATTTCACGTTCTCTACTTCATTCGTATCGAAGTCGTGAACATCAATGTTTAGGGGCTGTCCGTGCGCAGCTGCTGAAATTCCCGGCCCACCTGAGGCGCTGAGACGTATCTCGCCCTTTTCCCCATTTACTGTCCACACGAATGGATCCTCCCCCTTGAATGCTTGTCCCCGGCGTAATCTTAGATGTATGGTCGCCTCTGAAGCAGTATATTCTGATGCTGGTAGTGTCCCGGTCACGTTAATCAGGTCAGGTACATCTGACCGAATTGTTTTTACGATCTTTCCAGTTGATCGGTCCCAGACCTTCACTTCTGGTCTTTGAAGTTGTAAATGGGAGTGGAGAACTTGGACGTCTCCGAGCACGAGCTGAACGTAATCGAATACTAGATGATTCGTGAGTATTAGTACGAAGCTTATTACTTAGCAAAGATTGTGTGTACTCACAGTGACCAAATCCAATTGTAAATATGTTCCCACCAATTTTTCTATCCGTAAAGTACTCCAGCCCAGCTGGTAAAGCAAGCCTATCACCCGTGCCTCCGGACGCACGAACCTCACTACTCAATACCTTTCCAATGCGGCCGCTTCTTACTAAATCTCGCATCGTAACGACTGCCGGCGCATGCCAGCCCTGCAGTCCTACGACGGTCTTGCTTCCCTTCTGCCGTGCTACAGCGGCGAGCTCGCTTGCGAGCTTAGCATTCTGGGCTAATGGCCATTCCACATATGCGTCTTTCCCCTGGCGCACGCTAGGAAGAATTGTCTCGTAGTGCTTATCTACTCGCGTTGCACATACGACGAGCTGAACCTCTGGATCTTTGGCAAGGCTTTCTGGGTCGCCATAAGCACGAGTCTCAGGTGGCAATTTAAAGGTATCAATAGCGCGTTTGGCGGCTTCTACGCTCGAGTTGCATAGCGCAATTATCTGGAACTTCTTTCGGCCTTCAGGACTCAGGAGATAAGGGAGGTGGGCATGGCGAGCCCAGTTTCCGAAGGACGAGCTTGAAAGTCCAATGATTGCGGTTCGGATGGGAGACATTATGGCAGAGTTCTAGAGTATGGAAAGCTGAAAATCCATGAGATCCGATACTTGCGGATATGTGTTGGTATTTTAACGGCATTGTTTGTACCTGAGCCTCTGATATTTTGATTTATAAGCGAGGAATGATTAGAAACCTCTTACCCCCTTCAAAGAGACATCAACCAATCAAAGTACATTGTTTCTTTTTATTAGACTCCCGTTGTTTAAACCCTTACCTGATTACCTGATTAGTACCTAACCTAATGTAAAACGTCATTAGTAGGCAGGATGCGATTGCAGATTTCAAATGATTCACTGGCTTAGTAGGACCCCTAAGAACTAAAATGGCCGGAGCTATCATCCTACTATCGTAAAAGTGTATATTCTTAGGTCTAGCGACTGATACCTAATGAGAAGCATGAAAATACTCTTAGTAATTGCCACGGCCTGCGTATTCCTTGTGCAGGTCACCAAGGTCGCCGGTTATTTTGCTGCCACCTACGGTGACCTCCTTGGTATCAAGAAGTACCCATAGCATGCGTCCCGGCAACGTCCCATTGCCAGTGATATTCTTCCACTTGTGTGCAGTAGCCCGCTGGACGCACACATCACTCTGGCGCAAGATGCGTTTCTCGCCCGAATCCAGAGTGAGTTCAAAGACACCCTCTAAAACAATCCCATAATCAATGGTCAACGCCCGGTGGAAAGGCGACTCTACGCCCGGACCGAAATCAATCATGCGGACTATTGAGCCATTGGGGTAGTGAAATGGGGGCTGGAATTATTAGTGAGTGGACCGAATACACTTCGTTGGATCGGAGTGCAGGCGCGACAAACCTCTTGCTCGTGGGCCTTGATGACGTCCGCGTTGTCATTTAGATCAACAGGAGTCTCACGGGTGGAATAGATGATGTTGGCTACTGCCTGATGTTCCACCATGAAACGGTAATGCTCGCCATTATCCGAACTGAGGAATCTGGATTCACCTTTGGCGTTATTTCCCGTAATATGCCTAACGATTTGGCGAAGGCCTGGTGCTGGAAAGCTCTGGACGTGGTACTCTGGAAGAGGCGTTGTGTTTGCTCCCGTAGTCTCGGCCATATTGGCGTATACGAGTGTACTTGTTGATAAAAGTGCGAGTGATATTTTGGATTAAAGATAGGGGCTGAGTGTAGCGAAGACACAAGTAGATTGCTATATGAGACGAAGAAGTAGGATTAAACCCCTGGTACTAATTCAGTCCTTTTCATTCATTAGGTAGCATTTAAGAATACGTGCAACTAGAAAAATTGATTATCTAGCATCGATTACACAATCCATGTTTCGTTATGGTTCGACTTTACTCTCCTGGCTCCTTAATTATGGTCTAGATTCACGCCTTACTGACGCAACTGATAGTTTTCACATTTGAGGTGTAAGCCTATAGACGACATGCAGTCAGCTCGACCCTCTGCTGAGCATTACGAAATATTAACCTAGCAACGTATCCTAAATTCAATCTGTAGGAGAATATGACTTGCATATACCATTCACTCCGCCAGTTCCAAAGCGGCATTGCGCTTCGGAAGACTACTATAGGAAAGATCTTCTGTCTATTCGCAGACCTTTTACTTATGTCTTAGAAGTATAATGATGTGCGTATGTTGTTTTGTGGCGGTATGGTTAACTATCTGCTGCCGTGTAAGTTAGACAGCATCGTGTTGCGTAACCTCATATTTTCAGGGGTCCTACAAGAAACATGTAGAACAAGAAACACTTTACTTCCTGCATATTGGTTAGGGTCCCTCGTGTAACAACAGACTTGTTTCCATAGTTCTTGTTTAACCTCGTGACACCCATGGTGGTTACAACGCAGCAAGACCCCTATGCTTATATTTCCCGTCCTGCATGAACTACTGGCTAGATACAGGTCCTACAATGTATAACCTCAGTCTTACTGCATACCATATGGGATCGTATATTTGCCCCATCCATTTGGTAGATATTCCCCCACAGCTTGTACCCTCCCGTAAGCCGCATATCAAGTGATACCCCAATCTCTAGAACCACGTATTATTTGGCAATCGTACTGTACGTGTGGGTTTGAGGACAATGTACTACTTTACCCGCTCCCGATATGTTCCTAGTCAGCAATGCGTTGATATTTTAATGAGACGGGACATCTAGTCTCCGCTTTATACATGTCTTACTATTGGAAAGGGTTGTTCCGATCTCACAACTGCGAGTGTATGATTATGCTGCATTAGTGTTTTGGATGCGTACATCCATATTATCACGGTGTGATAATGTCCCTCTAAAATATGCATAACAGGATATAATGCCGATGTTGGTGACAACATGATATGCAAAGTTGTAGGAAACGAACATTCCGCACTATGATGCCTCAAAAGGGCGAAGTTGGATTTCTATCGCTGCTTTGAGTCGAAAGAGCAAACACGAAGAGATCTTGTTGTAAAATACATAAGCCTCTGTCCGTCGTTTTTCTGTTCGACTCAGGCCGAGTACTACTGCTAAGTCTCTCAGTCTTGCAATTTCTTCCAAACATACCTATCTATTTCTTATTTCACAAGACCACAACCATATTGAAAATGACGACCTCCGGTCCATGCACGGAATTCCCAGCACCAGGTCTTCGTGACCCATACCGCATCATCACTGGGCATAACGAAAAGGGTGATCCAGTATTTCTCCAAGTAAGGCTGACCCCTGGAATCAATGCTTAAGAACATCGTGGCTAATCCATCCCCTTTACTAGACGGACCATGGTGACCACCGTGATATCATGTTGGGCGGTGCTGCAGCTCAAAACATCATCTATAGCAGCAGAGGCAATCCTACCGAGCTCACAGGAGATGCTGATCTCGAATATGCAAAGAATAACAGGGTACGTTCCCGGCTGTATAGTCACGCTTCCAGGTCATATTTGCTAACTCGTATCCATTCGCTTGGTAGCCGTCTCTTCATATTCCCAATGGGTGCGTCGTGCGGATGATTGACTTCGCTCCTGGTACGGAGTCGAACCTGCATCGTGCTCTGACTCTTGGTATCGGAACTGTCTGTGAGGGCGAGATTGAACTAACCTTAAGTGATGATCGGAGCGTGAATCGGGTTCTTCGTCCTGGTGACGTCTGTATCAATCGTGGGGCTATGCACCGTTGGCGTAACACGTCCAGCGAGAAACCAGCTCGCATGCTTTTTGTCATGTTGGATGTTAAGCCCATCATAGTAAATGGGAAAGCACTTGAATTTGATATGGGATATCTCATGAAGGAATACGCCGAGTATGCTGAAGGAGAGGGTCCAGACAAACAGCCTTAATGGGATAGCTACTCAACATACAGAAGGGTAGAGATACATAATTCACTGATTGACAGACCCTTAGAAAGTTGACAGGTTCTTGATTTCTTATGTCATACGACTGCCTATACTTTTATAATGCCCAGTGATGCCAAATATACGATATTATATATCATTCCACGTAATTATACACTATTGGTGTGATTTCCTGGGTCCTTAATGCCACGTCTATTTAGCTACCTGGATACCCGTATAACCCCCTTTTTAATATTTATATAACCAGCCCCATATTCTATCGTTAGGTACCTAGGTATCTATAAGTTTTGCATAGTAATATCGGTAGCATTGTGGCTAGTTGACTAGCAGTGAGCTGAGCTGGCGCGTTTGACTACCGATTCTAAAGTGCTTTTTGGTAGTATGCCTTTTAATACATCTTGCGACGCTATTAAACATATTAGTACTTAAGATATACTATTGGATTTGTATCTGATACTCACACTTAGAAACACAGATCCAATGAAACCAAGACCCGAAGTGCCAACTAGGACTATAAACACATCACGGATCGCGCGTGTTAATTGTTCTATCACCTGAGTCTGGTGTTCTGAGCTAAGGGCTTCGAAAGCAGAGCTGGCGGTCCCAGTAGTTAATTCTATAGCATCTGCGGCCGAAACGTCTGGGAGAGCTTGGGTAATTAGTTTCACGGCAACATTTTGAAATACAGAGCCGCCTAAGCCGAGGACTATTATTTGGCCGAATGTTTGTCCTGTGAAGATGGGTCAGAGAGAAGAAAAGGAACCTTGAAGAATTAAACTTACCCGTAGCCATGAAACTTATGGCATTGCTGAGTTCATCAACTGGAACAATGGATTGAACCACCGAGAACCCCGCCGTAAAATAACAACCACATCCGCCCCCGAGGAGCACAGTATAACCGTAGATATGAGCTTCTGAGGTCGTCGTATTTACAGTAACTATCTATGAAGTTAACCAAAAGCGGACGGGGAAAAGAATTGGGAGCATCTTACCCATGAGCGAAGAGCCGATCAACATTAAGGCGGTACCCAGAACATACCAAGGCATATGATAACCGAGCCTGGGCATAAAAAACCCATTCAAAACCGAGAAGAAAATCATTCCGCCAAGGAATGGTAAAAGCCGTACACCAGCCATTAACGCGCCATCGTTTCTGGTAAACTGAAATAGTAAAGGCGTATAATAAAGAGTTGTCACCATGGTACCAGCGGCCGCAAATATCGCATAATGCAAGATGTTGAGCTCTATACTCTTCATCATATGAAGAGGATACAGCCTGTCTTTAAATGGCACTGTGGGGTGATAAATGGTAATCAAGATAAAGGCGATGAGTAGTACCCCTGACACAGTCCAGAGCGCAATTTCGGGGCCGCTGTTGAAAGCATACACGGTACCTCCGAAGGTAAGAGCCATAGCAACAGCGGTGGAGCCACCGAGGAATATAACCATAGCTATCCAGTCCTGCGTACGGAGTTTCTGTTTAAATGTCAACTCCTTAGCGGGGTCGATATTTGGCAGGCATAAAATCAAGCCCGGAGCAGTGATAGCTGCAACAATAAGGTTGATATAAAACGCCCACCGCCATGTGGCGCTGCTCTGAGCGAACGCACCACCGATTACCGGCCCAACGACACTGCCGAGAGACCAAGTAGCGACAATACCGGAGAGATAAAGAGGTCGCTCGTGCGTGGTGGTCGTCATGGAGATATACGTGATGGCGCCCGAGTAACATCCGCTCGCGCCGACTCCCTGGATAACTCGTCCGACGATAAAGGCGTCCATACTAGGCGCAGCGCCACAGACGACGCTACCCACCTCGAAGAGGATGACCAGCGAAAGGAACATCCATTTTACGTTGAAGATGCCGTATGCTCTGCCACTATTCACCAACATCTAGTCAATAACGACGCCCTAAAATGCCGTAAATATAGAGTTATCTGTAGCTCACTCACATAGGTAAAACTGTTAGGGCTCCAAGAAAGATTCCTACACCAATCCATGGCAACTTTTCAGTTTGGCCAAGGCTCTCGATGATAGAAGGTTGTATGTCCGCGACCTGGATTTGTGAGAAAAGCTTGGATTATTAGATACTTTCAGGGGTGGGTTTACTTACGATAGTGCTATCAAGGGCGTAGAATAGCACTGTGGAAAGAAGGGATGAATATGCCAAGAACCACTATTACGAAGTTAGTTAATTACACTAAATCTTGTCGTCACTACCCTAAAGGCCTACGAACCTTGAAGCCGCGGATAGTCCTTGTCGTAATGGCATCTTTCGGTTGTTGTGCATTTTGGTCTGAATCATCTTCGGTATTTGATCCAGCTATTTCCGAAGCATCAGTCCTGAGCTTTTCATTATCGCCATTACTGACTGCTGTAGTTTGGACTTTGCCCTCCTCCGATAACTGGATACCGGAAGGCACTGAAGTGTTGATAGTCCCCATATTGGCGCTCATCGATGGAAAGTTTTGTTACAGGGAGACAAGGAATATGAGTAGCATACGAGATCGAGTAGTGAAAAAAAAGACGATGTGATCCTATAAGTTAATAAAAAGAACCATTCGCAAATTTGATTTCTAGCCGTTCTTAGAGTAGCTTCTTTTTTAAGTAGTATGATTGATAATATTGTGTATTCCTTTGTATTTCTAATGTGGCTAAATAATTATTATCCTAACTTTGATCGGCCAGCTCCTGGGAAATGGCACATGAGTCGATAGGGCGACTACCTCCTTTCCATTCCTCGGAGTAAATTCATCCTTCCGTCCTTGCCGGTTCCTTAATTATATTTGTCTAACGTGATTCCTTAGTAGTATGTGTCAGTTGAGGCTGGTTCTAGACAAGGCTGAAAGTCAAAGATTTAAGGTTGCCCCTTTTAATTGGCAATACGATCCCTCCACACTTTATTTTGGTGGTGGCTGTAAGGCTTTGTTAGATGAGCCGAATAACTCGTACAACCACTTGCTGGTTACCTATTATAAAGGGTATTAGTATTAGGCCGTAAGTGTGATTAGGGGCTGCCGACTGCCAAGTAAGGGAGTAAAGTGATGGGTGATACAGATGTGAACAAAAGGGGGCTTATCGCCGAAACTGCTTGGTAAAACTACCTAGGTACCTCAATTTATTTACTAGGTTGGCTGGTGTACGAGGACAAAGATGGAAATATTCTATGAATGATTTAGTCTTAATCTTAATAATCCCATATCTCATTTTGCGGCGCGGCTAAAATCGTGAACGATAGACAAGTTCTAGTCATCGGCTTCTCCGCCTTGCACAACTACACACGGACCACCATTAGATCTTGTGAGGTTATATCATTAATAATCTTTCCATGAATTTGTAATTGAATTCCAATGTCTATTTGTCCTATTGCAGGTTGGTAATTCATTTTTCAAGTCCCTCAAATAGTACCTACCCGAAGTAAGACAGAAATCGACAACTGGGAAGTTGGATCGCGGTTATGAATGGGATTTGCCGCATGCGGGTGCTGTCTGCGATCGAATTCTGGGCAAGTTTGTGTAAGAATTCACCTTGATGGAACCGAGGGTGTGGGAGTACCTGACCCAAGGTATCAAAGGTACCCAAATATTGAGGTACCTAGTAACCTTAAGTTGACTGCATGCAGGAAAGCCGGATCCCTGCATGCGCTAATGCAAGTGTAACCCCAGATCAGATTTTTGGCAACTATTAGCAATATGCAAGATTGATATGCACGACAGGGGTAACTGCAGGCTGCGGGAAGTGGGGTTATCCTTGTTTGTCATCGACGCATGTGTAACTTCAGGCCGAATTCCTGGCAAGTATTAGGTAAGTACCTCGAAGTAGGTATTCACGACTGCTTACAGATCATAAAGGAGCTTATGATTTCACCGAAGGAAACACTAGTAGATATAAGGCAATACTTCTTGCTACAATTCGGCAGGAGAACCAATCTTAAAATCCAATCCATTAGACCGCATACATCTCTACATTTATCCAATCGCATCACCAACTTCATTACCTACCTCGTCTTACAGCAACTTTTATTTCTTCAACCAAAATGCCTTCCTACGTCATCACCGGAGTTTCCAAGGGAATTGGAGTAAGCTTAAATCTCAATTATATATAACATGACTTAGAAGTTCTGACGGCTGACTACTCCTAACAGTACGAATTTGTTCGTCAACTATCACAGGACCCCAGCAACACTGTTATTGGGGTAGTCCGAGATAAGCAAGCAACCATTAAGAAAGTGTCTGAGGATGCAACCTTAAAGGGACGTTCCAATATACACATCTTGGAGGCGGATGTGACCAACTACGACGCCGTGCAGGTAAGATTTTAACATGACGTGATCGTCAACTACGGTGGAAATATTAATACGATTCGTCAGAGAATCGCTGCCGAGGCCTCTAAGATTACCGGTGGACGCCTGGACTACTTGATCGGAAACGCCGGTTACATCTCGCATTTCGATGCCTATGAGCCCATTTCAGTCTTGTAAGTTTGAACCACCGCGCAAACTGGACTTAAGTCTAATACAGGAGACAAAAAACAGGGCTCAGAATCCCAAGAAGCTTGAGGATGAGCTGAACAAGCTTGTCAACGTCCACGTCGTGGGAAACATTTACCTCATCAATGCTTTCATTCCACAGGTCCTCAAGGGTCAAGCCAAGAAGGTTATCATTCTCTCAACCGGCTTCGCAGACTTGGACTTAACCAGGAACTTCGATCTGGACCTCAGCGCCCTCTACTCCATTAGCAAGGCTGGGTCGAATATGGCCGTAGCTAAATTCAGTGCTCAATACAGGAAGGATGGAGTCCTCTTCCTGAGCATTACTCCAGGAATGGTGGACGTAGGACACTACACGAACGGTAAGATCTTTCCCAATCCACTTTGAGCAGCAGAATAAGCATCTAACATAGTTTTCCTTCTTCTATAGCGACCCCTGAGCAACTGCAAAAGTTAAGCGGCGGCCTTGGGAAGTTTGCTGACTACGCGCCCAATTTCACCGGCCCGATGTCTCCGGAAACTTCTGTTAAAATGATGAAGTCGGTTTGGGAAAATGCCAGTATCGAAAATGGAAGCGCTGGTGACTTCGTTTCTCAGTTCGGAAACAAGCAATGGCTATGATTTGTTTCGGGCAATTTTCGATCACTCCACACTATAGAATCCCCGTAGTAACATAGATTAAGGAATACTCAGATACAATCAATATCTTATTTGTCCTCTATCAATGAGTCTTGTAATGTATCCAAGACCCTCTCTCAAATAGTGTCCCGTTCTCTTATATTAGGTAGCTGACTGTAGTGTAACAAATAGCCAGCATGCTCTGTGATGGATACGTGAATATATAAAGATAAACCGTCTAGGAAAGTAGTGGGGCCTAGCACCCTCGTAAAAGGAGAAGGGGCCAGGCCTTGCTAGTTCATCAATATACTCTACTCTACCCTGGCATTCACCCCGTATATGACCTCAAAAGCACCAACTCATCTTAGCATCTCCCAGATGTCGATTGCTGGCTAGCTGTTTTTTTTTTTTTTTTGTTAATCTTTTGTGTAATATAGTATGGTAAAGTGTTCGGTGTTTTATGGATATTGAGATACTATGACGCTCGTTCGCAGATTTTAAAAATAAAGATTCAACAGGTAAAGTTCTGAACATACAGGATGAGATTATTTCAAATTATCTTGATAAGAAGAGTCTTGAACTATCTAACCTAACCTAAGGTACCTAAAGTATGAGTCTAGGAACAGAACTATGGAATAGGTAATCTGTAGAATAGGATAGGAAAAAAAGAGTAGACTGTTAAGATAACGGATCCCCAATAATATGTCTCCGGGTTCTCAATGAGGAACGATAGGAACATAAAAGCGGAAGCGGTTCTTAGGGTCGTACTTCTTCTTCAGCCCACGCAGTCTGTCCAAGCGCCATGGTTCGTATCCATATATAGACTCCTGCGATTCATATTTATTCCCTGTCGCATAGTTCACGTACGTAGCGGACTTGCGCGTGGGTTGGCCCGCGTTCCACAGGTCCCAACTATCTTTAGCCCATTTCTCTGCGGGTTCATATAGGTTTGATCCCTTAGGAACTGCGGCTGAAATGAACCTTCAAATAATCTATTAGTACGCTTCAAAGTTTATGTAGAACTTTTGGGATTTTAAAGGGGTCGGGAACATACACTAGATGGTTTTCATCGCGGTGAGGATAAGCAGTAGAGGCGGGATCAACGGCCCGCATCCCCTTTACCGCGTAGCCCTCGTAGAAAAGACGAGCAGTCTCCCCGAGTTCTGGATATAATGCTACGTTTTTGTTGAAAAGATCATAGATCTTGCGCTCTGTCGTGATGTTGTAGGTTTGAAGCAACACAGTGGAAATGGCGTAGGGAGCGGCGCCACAGGATGCCATCCCGGTATTTTGAGGGTTGACTATTTCAGGATAGGAGACATCGCCCATTTCCTCTGAGATGGCATGGATCTTGTTGAATGGTTGAAGAATCTTCTCAGCTTCAGAAGCGGGACCAGCATAGGCAAAAGTCCACCAGAGTATAGCCTGTACAGAGTTAGATTTAAAGCATTGAAATTAAAGCAAAAAGGTGACGGGTGTAAACTTTTTAACGTACCTCGGTTTTGCTAAGGGTCTTATTCATATATATTTGCCCATAAGTTGAGCCTAGTAATGTAGGCGAATTACCATTGTCTTGAAGCTTATTCAACTCTCCCAAGACTGTCTCCAGTTTATCTTGCGTCCAGAAATAGTTATGATAGTGCCAAGTTTCAATTTTCTTCGGATAAATCTTAAGCTTGAAGCTAGTGATGATGCCAAAGTTGTGGCCAGCTCCTTTCATAGCCCAGAGTAGATCTTTGTGGCTCGTCTCATTCACCGAAATCGTTGAGCCATCAGCTAGAACGACGTTCAAATGAATGATATTATCGAGAACAAGGCCATAGAGACCTTCATAGCGCCCGTGTCCGCCACCTAGAGCTGGTCCGACAAGACCGACACACTCAGCTGACCCGGTAGCTGGGAAGCATTTATCAGATTAGAAACTTGCTGGGGAATAATCCTCTGGTTTATAAGATTAGCTACTCACTCGTGACATAACCATGATCCCAAAGTGTTGCCATAACCTCACGGGCTCGTACTCCACCCTGGAACACAGCAGATTTTCCAGTTTTCTCAATGGTGATGGCCGTAAGCTGTTTTAGATCGATTTGCACCCCTTTAAATACACCCAGAGATGTAGTGAAGCCATGACCACGATT
This sequence comes from Daldinia sp. EC12, assembly GCA_002120325.1. NCBI lineage: Eukaryota > Fungi > Ascomycota > Sordariomycetes > Xylariales > Hypoxylaceae > Daldinia > Daldinia sp. EC12. The sequence goes on from KZ112975.1 coordinate 147,991, forward strand.
AACTGCAAGAAACTCAAGGCTATTATCATTGCAATACCGGACCTGAATCCATTATTAGTTAAGGGATTTTATGTCAAGAAAAAAAAGGCAACTGACAATTATTGGGACATCCGACTCCTTTGCTGGCTGCACTACAACCTCAATATCAGGGGGTGCCAAAGTGTTCCATCTTTCATTAAGGTCTGACCACTCAGGGTCCGAAGGCAAGAATATGCCCGAGCCGGGAGAGAGCAATGGGCCTAGCTCCTGCTCGATTCGAGAGACTGATATCTCTCTCCGTGTAAACGGAGCATTTTGAAAGTAGCGAGGCACAGCATCGTGTGGTAAGGGAGAAGCCTCCACGAAGGTCTGAAAGAGTGCAACGCCGCAGAGTATACCACGAACGATCATTTTTATGTTTGCCATGTTATTCGTTATGGCAATGGAGCAGCTCCTTTATTAGTGCCAAGATATCTTTCAAGAATTCCCTATGAGAAGGAAAACGACCGTCTTTTATAACATGTCTGTGTCGCGTACTCAAGCTCCTATATTGTACATGAGCTCCAATTTAGCCGATGAAATACTGACCCCCGCAGAGCTGACACTCACGAGGTATCCAGTGTGAATACCTGACTCAGCCTCACTCTCGATGGATACTTCTGTGCCTCCGACCTACTTATGGCTTAAGTGAAGGCTTTCGGCTGTTAAACTCAGGTGGGCATAGCGACTGGGAGTCTCTAAACCTGTGGGACATTTCTCCTAGATGGCAACTAATACTATAGTAATAGAATACTCGGAACTACTGCTGGATTCCCGCGAGAGTCCTGGATATAGGTTGCCTTCTCGGTACTTTGGCTTAAAATAGGTCATGGCACGTACTCGCTAACATAGGCTTGTCTTACTACCTAGACTTGTTGAACCATGAATTCTCGGCTGAACTCCATGGCACTCTAGGTAGAATATTCGTATCGTCGATGATTCTTCCTGGGGCGTAGGCGGAGAGCTGGGCCCCGACCGTCGGCCAGCTTAGCCGCGTACGACGCTTGCCGCTCGGAGCTCGGTAGTGGCTTAATAAGTCTTATTCGTCTGCAAGACATAATGACTGGAGAGGGTGGGAACATAATGTATTCAACTCAAGAAGGATTTTATTAAGGAGACTAGAGAGAGGATTTTATTTCAGCTCGTAGGATCGAGGCTTTGAAGGCACTACGCTTACAAGACATATAACTGGCTTCGTACAATGACATCCCCGGAGGGTTGCACAGGTGCTGAATAAATGCGGCTTATTGCTCCGAGAGCTTATATTTCTTCGTTCTTGTCATACCCCGTCTGCTTACAAAGTAGGATTGACTTATGCATGTAAATAAGCTTAACAATTGAAAGTGACATGATGGAAATTTGTAGCGAAAGGATTTTTCCTAAACGAAAAATAGCACGATGCTAATATCCTATCTAGTACCTATCTATTTCGCTGCCTTGAAGGTAACGTGGTCAGCCCTCGAACACTTGCCCCGATAATTCAGAAATCTGCTCGTCCTTCCAGATCAACCCCTCTGGTACCGTCTTCCATTGACTCTGTCCATCGAGTAACTTTGATACCTGCTCCCATTCTTCTCTAATGGTGCGGACCTTTCCGTCGTCCCTGGGTATTATTTTGGCCGGAAATGGCCTTGGAAACACCATCAAGCCTTCGGTAAAGTCATTCGTACCTGGGATAATCTCTTGGTTGGCATCAGGATCTATAGCTCTTTGGAAGTCAAATGCCCAAAGGAGGCGAGAAATCGCCAAAAACACAGAACGGTCAGCGATGTGCATGCCCTGGCATCTTCGCCGACCTGCCCCAAAAGCAAAGTGGTCTCGTTGACTAGCATCCGGGCTATTAGCAGAGTCTAAAGATGTCTGATTGTCGTCAATGTAACGCAGGGGCTCAAACTCTCGCGGCAATGCATGCCTCTTAGGGTCATTATGGATAGCCCTATTTGTACGGTAAAACAACACTCCTATCAGCTTAACGGCGTACAAGGTATCATCATGTCTTGTGACCAGCACTCACCAGCTATTGAGAATGACTGTTGCACCTTTGGGGATGCGATATCCAAGATATGTGTCATCTTGAGTAACAGCGTGGGGCACACCTAACAGGAACCCAGGCATCCAACGTAGCGCCTCCTTTGCACAGGCTCGGATATAGGGTAAGTTAGGGACGTCATTTAGATCAGGCAGACGATCACCACACACGCGATCGAGCTCAGCTTGGGCCGTTCTGGTTACATGTGGGAAAATAATCATGGCTTGAATAAAACCCATTAAAATGCCTGCAGTTGTTTCGGAGCCAGCCTGTAATAGCGAGCCGCTGATATATGCAGCAAGGTCATCGGAAAATCCTTCTTTCTTTTGCATATTGACGAGGTCAACGCAAATGCTTGGCTATATTCCCCAAGAGTCAGTATGAGCCCTCATCAAGTTTATTCCTTGGATGTCAATTAATACCTTGGCCGTGCCATTATGTAGCCCTACTTTGGCGTTGAGATAATAGCCTCGAAATAATTCCAATTCCCTTTCGTGTATTCTCCTCCCTTCACTTTTGATTTTAACCACGCTATCTGGTAGACGTCTTAAGATAGGTACCAGGTCCAATAGTGCGGCTGTCTAAAGGGTGAAACAAGATTCAGCCTCAGCATTCATCGAGTAAGTGAGCCTTACCTACTCTGGATGCGATCAACTCGGAGCTCCGATCAAGTATCTAAGGAGAATGTTAACACCCAAAACTCTAAGAGTCTTAGATATACCTACATCAAAAACTTCCTTGAACCGTGAGTCTTCGATAGTTGTTGTACGGAAACCAAATGTCATCTGAGTCGTCAACGAGGTGGTGTAGCGGCGAATATGATCAGCAAAATCCGTTGGACTTTCCAAAAAGCCCATTAGCATTGCCTTGTTTTCCAGGTCTTGATATGGCACATAAGTTCGCGCAGCCGCAACGCTCAGAATGCGATGAACAAATTTCCGAGCCATTTTCCAAACTCCATGGTTTGGCTGTAATCATGTGATTAGATTTATTCTATACCCCTTTCATCTCACGAGTTGGAGAATGAGTATATAATAGAGGATACACACCATAAACAACACTCTGAGACCCCCACTCAGGATATCTTGTCCGATATAAGACTCTGGTCTCGAGGAATAGATGGCACCCCGCTTATCTACCAAGTCTTTGATCGCCTGGTCGGAATTAAGGACGATCATAACTTTATTACCCAGCATAAGTGAATATATTGGCCCATACTCTCTAGCCCATCTTTCGAATTTCTCATGGCGTTTCTGTGACGGTATCTGATGTAGATTCCCAATAAGGGGAAGAGTAGGTGGGCCAGGAGGATAGTTTTTGGGTCGACGACCCAATTTGCTTAGTTGCCAAATTATAACTAGCAACGCAGCAATGCAGATTGTAGATGGGTATGTGACTATCTCAAGGGCCATGATTATAATTAGGTAATCTATAGACAAAATTATACATATAATGTTCTACCAAAAAACATACCCAGATCTATATGGATAGAGTTGTGAACTTATGGTTTCATATTATTACCGCAATACACACAAGATAACATTCCCATATTTTGCGCTACTTCTATTACTTGACTTTAAGGTACTTTACACCAGAGAATTACCTTCGGTTCCTTATTCCCCGCTGAAATGGAGCTTTAAGTGATTATCTTATAGTGGCGTGCGCAAATAACAACCAAGATCAGTCTTATATCACCTTACTTCACCACACAATCCCTACTAGTTAGTACATAGATACATGCATATAATCCTCAAGTTACACTGAATATGAATTTGAATGGAACTTATAGAATTTCGGATTAGGTACCTTAGTAGGTAGGTATCTATGTAGATATGTACCTACCTCCATGTATCATGTATCGAAGGTACCTAATTCAAGGTACACGTGTGCATAGGTAGGTATGCAATTACTAATCCATGTGAGGGTTCGATCGCCATGCCCGCTCTTTCCAACTTGACCTCTTGGCGGATTATGTGCATATGCGGTGTAACCTGCGTTCAATATAATGGGCAAGTATCCGAGAGTCCATCATTCTTGGAAGATTTCAATCTTAGAAACTTCCCACATTCCTAAAGACATTTTCGAGAACAGCATCTAAGCAAAACGCCGTTTCTCAGGCTTTGTCCCGGTAACATTCCCGACGAGCACCCAGTGCCAAAATAAACTAATTCTACCTTACCTACATTGACTTAGTACCTGCTACTTACGATGGATGCCAAGAAATTGGAAAGGGAGATGGCATTAGCCATTGCCAATTCAGCTATCGGCGAATGCCCGGAGATAAGAAGAAGGGCCAATTTGAAGGTCCCAGACATAGATCGCGATACTCGCCTTGATGAGACTACTACAGGTCACGTAAAGTCATTTCCGCCGTATAAGCGGAACCACAAAGGTACAGGCCTTCGACTATCCTGGCCCAATGCAGGCGATGGTAGACGCGCTGTCGTTGCAAAGCTGCCGTCGCGCACTTCGCAGTATGCTTCGTCACATGATAATAACGGGCCCTATTCTTCTGATGCCCGTATCGCTCATGTGTCGTATGCGGATGTTGAAATGCACTATAACATCGCGAATCCGGTAGCCAATGGTAAGCCAATTTGCCAATCGTATTGGGCCGCCATTATTTTAACACGTTATAGAATCCGCCCAACCGATATTACATATACCGTTGACATGGAATCCGATTAAATTAGAAGTTGGTGACACGAGTCTATTCCATTACTGTGAGTTCTGGTGGATTTTTAAGGGTCTTGACATACATTCGCACAGCCCTTAACTGATACGTCTAGTTCAATATACCGCTTCACAGTCCCTCGCTGTGTTTGGTCATGACCCCGTAGACCTAGGCAATCTTCTCATCCGAATTTCTCTGGCAAGTGAAACAACATCTGCTGTAGCAGCACTCCAGTCACTACTTGCCTTGTCTTCACTACATCGTCACGACGTTCATTCACAGGCCGTAGAGCTGAAGATCTCTGCTCTTAAATCCTTAGCTGCAGCAGCTGGGAGCCATTTTGGCATCACGGAAGCTGCCCAACATGTTGCCGCAGGGATGCTGCTCTGCTCCTTCGAGGTCAATACAAGCTCCACCTATCAATACATGTAGCGGTGCTAACCTAAATTGTTAGGTCCACCAGGCATCTTGTACCTCAGGACAATGGTTATGGTACTTATCCGGTGTTAAGAACCTCATTAAAACCACCGGCCTCGACAAGTACCCTCAAGACAGCGATTTAGCTATGCTTTTGGACTGGGTGTACTACTTTGACGTATTAGCACGTTTTACTCTCCAGCACTGGAATAGAGACACTACGGAAAACAAATCAGCTGTATTAAATATCCGTGCAGAGGTTAGTATACCAAATAGCCGAAAAGAATAAATTCCTAATGGGCAACTAGGCTTCCCAAGCGGCACCACCGGCTCTCACTATAGTTGAGCTACTGTCGGAGGTTTGCGATGCTGTATCTACCAGACCGCCGGCTGGATCATCTGTCGAGGATGTAAATGACTACAAAAGCTTTTTGAAAATTCTCGACTGGAGAATCAGAAGTATTTCAATAAAATCCACGGCTGATGACAGTGCTGATGCGTTATTGATAACGGAATTGTACCAGTTAGCCATGCTGGTATATCTCAATCGTGCGACTGAGAATGTCCTTAACCAGACGAGTAGAACTCAGCAGCACATCGACAGGGCGTTTACTATATTCTCGCAGTTGGACTCTTGCGTACGGCAATTTCCCATATTTGTCTTGGGATGCGAGGCTCGAAGGGACGATCAACGGGCAGTAGTTCTCGAACTCATATCAAGATCTGAAAAGCTGGAATCCTCACGGTCATTCAACCACGTCAAAATATTGATGCAGGCAATTTGGGCGCAAGACGACTTGGCTAATGGCGATATTAATTATTGGGATAAGCTAAGTTATATAATTAGCCGCTGCTCAATCCTTCCTACCTTTGTCTAATCGTGGCGGGTGAGAATAGGGGTGAACCAAGTTAAATCTGCTCCATGGTATATATCATTACAAATCTAAATATTAGCTAAATTATCTACCTACCTAAATAGTAGTTACGGATATAGTTTTAAAAGAGGCGTTGGCTAAAGTCCGATGAAAAAGATTAGTAATTTATCAGCAAGGGAGTTTTATCATTGTAAGTTACCCGAAGCATTTTGTGTGTAGAGGTACGTACTATGTAACCATTGTGTGGGAAATACATGTACTCCCGCTGTAGAAAAAGACTATAATAATGCTGGCTCGTGATCTCTTTCAAATTTCATTGTTCAAAATCTTGAGTATTTTCATTATTCTGAATATTCTGTTTACAAATTGAGCATTCAATATGGCTATGACTTTTGACGTGTCGCCTGAGACAAGGGCGGGCTCACTACATTACTTCTATCGTCAACTCTTTATTACACCTCCGCCTGTGTCGAAGCACGATGTGGATTTAAGTGGAAAGACGGCCATAATCACAGGGGCGAATGGCGGGATAGGACTAGAAGTAGCGCGCCAGCTTCTAGATCTCGGCTGCAGAGTTATTTTAACCGTTCGCGACGAAAGAAAAGGCGAAACTGCGCGTCAGGAACTTCTCAATGGCCGCAATCTTGCATCGGGATTTGTCCAGGTCTGGAAATTAGACTTGTCATCTTACGAATCAATCATTGCCTTCGCAGAGCGTGCTAAGGGGTTGAAGAGCCTTGATATTGCCGTTCTTAATGCAGGTATATACAAGGTTACAGAGTCCTTCAGCTCAACTGGCTATGAAGAGGGCGTGCAGATAAACTTCCTAGCAAACATGCTCCTCACGATTTTACTACTCCCCATCATCAAAGAAAAGAAAGTCCCAGGCCAACCGGGCCACATTTGTGTAGTGTCGTCCGATACGGCCGCTTGGACTAAATTCGAGGAGGGGAGCTCAATTCCCGTTCTTCCTGCCTTTAAACGGAAGGCGAATAATTGGAATATGGCCGACCGCTATGGGGCGACGAAACTCCTCGGACAGCTTTTTCTTACGGAGCTATCGAAACATGTTTCTCCGTCCGTGGTGACACTCTCCTGCGCTAACCCGGGCTTCTGCAGCGGCTCGGAGCTTGCTCGCGAGACTAGCGGCATTATCCGCGTCATTTACAAAATCCAGACCTACATTCTGAGCCGTACATGTAGTGTTGGTGCTCGCACATTGGTTCATGCGGTCACTACACTTGGTCAGGAGGCGCATGGGCAGTATATCGAAGACGCAAAAGTGCAACCGTGAGTATTACCCCGCATAGTTACCCATTAAATGAGAATGTTTTAGATTAAGGAGGTACTTGGGCTGACGTGAATGGGCAGAATGGCCGTTATCGTATACAAGCCCGAAGGATTGCGTCTTTCAAAGCATGTGTATGAGGAAACATTGGACGAGCTTTCATTCGCGGGAGTGAGAGACATCATTGATCAGATATCCAAGGTCAGGTAGTACGACGGCCGCATTCTAGGGAATAATACGGAAAAGGAACGCATTGGTCGACGGCTATTTTGGCCGGCACTACACTTACTCCAGTGTAGATTAGAAATAGTAGCTGCATTAAGTACGTGGAATAAGCCGAAATATACTTTTGACTGACCATGTCCTTGGTAGTCTCACCCAAAAGCGATAGGTTGATCCGACGTTACATCGGAATTATGCAGTCAGGGGACACGGGACAGGGTACGATGTAAGATCTACATGTAAGTAGACGGCACGGACCAGGTTATGAACACTACTTTACTGCGGCTCCTAAATTGCATGTCAGTCTTATGTGCATACAAAGTACATATCTCCTTATATGTGCCTATACGTTTTGTATCACAAAGAACGCGAATTCTTAGAGGCTCACTCCCGCGAAGCATCGTGAGACTAAGATTAACTGCACATCATATCTACCAACGTACTTACACGTATGTAAGATAATATAATATCAACTTTACACCGGATTATTGAGAAAAGTGTAATCCAGTGTAATCCAGTGTCGGGTGATTCCGCGATGTGGGATAACAGGTACCTACCTCTCATGTCGACAACGAGGCATGCCGGAAGCCTCACACCGCAGTATAATGTGTAAATACTCAGTATAGCATAAGTCGCAAGCCTCCCCCTAAATCTATGAATATTACCTGAATCCTGCATTTTTTGGAGTGGATGGACCAGTGCAGTCAGAATGGTGTATGGTTGGCAACTCTGGCTTTCGCCGCGTCCATTGAGACGCACGGACACCCCGCTTGAGTCTCATATGCTTTCTCCGAATGACGCGGCACTCTACGAGTTCCTACACGATGACGATGGGCGTTTTGTTGTGAAGGAAACACATTACGCAGAGAATAAGGCTGTTCGAGATGGGATGTCCGGTCCGCCGTTGTAAGAATGACTTACAATTTTTCAACCTTCGTTCTTGGTGCCTAGCCCCTGACTTACGGCTGGGATAGGCACATTCACCTGCGTCAAACCGAGTATTTCCAAGTCCAACAAGGCACATTGGCAGTTGTCAAGAATAGGAAAGAGCATATTATCACCAAGGACGACGGGGTCCTCATAATAACTCCTGGCACACGGCAAGTCTTCTTCCCGTCTTCGATCAGACCAGCGTGGTTGTCTTAGACATCAGCTGAACAAAGCGACAGTCATCGATTCTGGGCACACAGTTCCAATAGAGAAGACCTTGTTTTCAAAGTTTGGGCCGAGCCGCAAGAGCTGGACCATAGTTTTGACGAGAAATATCTGCGCAACGCTCTGGGCTATCTCCGGGATTGCCAACAACAGAACATGACACCTTCCGTTTTTCAAATGGCGTTGCTTGGCTGGATTAGTGACACTATCTTCGTCACTCCATCCTTCTGGGTACCCATATGGATCCTGAAGTTGGTTCAATATGTGGTAGGCCGCTTTATAGGGGAGCTCTTACTAGGGTAAGCGACCAGCTTTTGCTATGTATCTCATAATCTTCAAAGGCTAACGCCGTCTCTATGTAGGTATAGAGCAACATATCCCGAATATAGTATAAAGTCACGAGACGATGCTCACGATAGGAAAAAGGGACAAAACTTATGTTAATATAAGACGAATATTGTTAGAATTATAGTATAAGGGGTTTGCCTCTCGATTTTGATAGTGCACACTGGCCAATGCTTCGTACCTTTTCGCTTCCTGTGATGTCGTACTAAGCCTTTAGCGAAATCATAACTCAAGCTTACATAGCACCTCCGTCCGCGCCTCTTCAATCCCACTCTAAGCTCAGCTTTTATTTTATGGCGCAACGGCTAAATGCCCGGAGGCGTAGCTATTATTATACTGTTAGCGAGTTCGAATCCCACTCGGACAACACTGGTCAGGCACATGCCTTCGTTCGGGTTGTACCGTCTTACGGCGAGGCTATCCAGCTGATATTATGTAGGGCTGTGCAGAAGGCTTCTTTCCTTGTTTGAGAAGTCGGCTATCTAGACCCGGACGCCACTCAAGGATTCGTCACGTACGCGAAGTTCCAGCTTTGATTCCCTTGAATGACATAGTCTAGATGCCCTACCGCGCCTTGGACGGGCTTCTAGATGCAATGGTGTAGTATTAGGCGCCGTCCCAGATAGATCATACCCACTAGGTAGACGTGAATAGATTCAACATTGCCATCAGTTCAGCTCGGCTTTCATCCGTATCTCATCATAGGATGAGGTAGTCATACCTGCCTTTCTTTTAGCTGGTAGGATTCGGGGCTGAAAGGAATGCAATTCAGGCTGGCGCCCGGCCAGATCCATTGTAGTGTTCGACGGATTCGAGTGTAGGCATATATATATGATAGTGAACGGTCCGTGATTCTAGTTGTTCGCTTGTCTTAGGTAGTCACGATAAACGAACCGCAATCATCTATATAAGTTTTATTCAAAATAATTCTAGTCGTATTCAAAATGCTACCAATAAGCAGCGCATTAACCCCGACGAGTTGGATGTCGTTGATCCTGTGGTGTTCGGTCTGGTTCAGTGGTACATATGCAGCCACAACGGCAGGGCTTGTTTCCCGTGTCGATCTCAAATCCGTTCTCACAAATCAGAAGTGGTCTGCCGATACCACTATTTCTTTCACTGGCTCCCCAGAATTCTACAACGCCACGGAGCGATGGACAACGTTCAGTGCTCCAACTTATCGTGCTGCTATTAGTCCGGCCACAGAAGATGACGTTGTAAAAATTGTATGCGAATAGTTTTTCTTTCTTCATGTGGTTTAAGGACGGTTTATAGCTAACTTAATACCAGGTAAAACTTGCGAAATCTCTTAAGATTCCATTCCTTGCTACTGGGGGACGTCATGGATACACCACCACCCTTGGAGATCTTCACGACGGACTTGCTATCGATCTCAGTCACTTCAAATCCATCCACGTTGACAAAAGTGCTCAGACAGTTACGGTTGGTCCTGGTGTAAGGGTAGGGGAAATTTTTGACCCCTTATACAACGCCGGATTCGATATTCGTAAGTTCCAATTAACTGCTGTGTGCTCTGTGCCATCTAACCAGCAGTAGAAACTGGGAGTGCTTCTTGCCCTAGTCTAATTGGGGTAACCCTCGGTGGTGGCGTTGGGCGTTATCAGGGCGTCTATGGCTTGATAACGGACGCATTAGTTTCTGTGAAGATCGTCACAGCCAAAGGTGATCTTATAGAGGCGTCCAAGCATTCTCACTCTGACCTATTCTGGGCCATTCGAGGAGCTGGTGCGAATTTCGGCATCATCGTATCGGCTACTTACAAGGTCCATCCACTAACAGACAACGGCAATGTTTTTACCGTCGAGTATGTCGTTCCAGGGGAGAAGAGCTCTGAGTACTTTAAGACTATAGAGTCTATGAGCCCTCTGCCTGCAGAGCTGGCCTCGATCATGCTGATCAACTCTAACTCCACAACGAACAAGGTACGCTTGTGGAAGTTTAAACTATCAGAACGTATTCAACTGACACCCAGACTTTAGACGCAGGTACAAGCCCAATGGACTTACAAGGGGCGTGAAGACAAAGCACGTGAAGGTCTTGCCCCTATCCTTAAGCTTGGTCTCGATGCTACCCGGATGGAGTCTGTCCCGTGGAACAAACTGATCGATAGCGCGTTCGGGAATATTATGGATGCCATCTGTGCTGCCAATATCACTCGCGACCTGTACAGCTGGAATATGAAGAAATACTCCGCGTCTACATACGACGCCTCGTTCGCGAAAATGGATAGATACTTCGCCGATTACCCCGGTGCGCGCAGCAGCGTTCTCCAGTTCGAGTTCTTCCCCAATCAAGCCATGGCAGCCGTGCCTTACGATGACACCGCGTTTGCTTGGAGAGATACAACTGCATATGTGTAAGAGCACCCCACATTCGCCTCCCCCCCCTATCTCTTTTATCTTACTTTTTATTGTTCGCAACCACGCAACAAAGTCAATTCATAACTGATTCAATCTGACGTCATCAGAAACTTCAATATGCTATTCGACGACAATGATATTGCCACACGGAACGCTTCCATTGCGCTCGGGTTAGAGCTACGCGACGACCTCGTAGCCACGTCTGGGTATCCAGATATCACGGTATTTGTCAACTATGCTCATGGCGATGAGAAGCTCGAGCAGATCTACGGCAAAGACAAGTTACCCCGGTTGGCCAAGTTGAAGAAGACTTGGGATCCGAACCACCTTTTCAGTTTCAATAACAAGCTACCCCATCACTACCCCTAAAAGGGGGGGCTAGCGAGGTAAGAAAAAGCCTGCTGTACTACCTATAAGACACCAATTAAGCGGGAGACATGAGAAGCGTTTGATTTCTTACTCGAACCTTGCCATATGGCATCCCCTGCCGATGTTATATAGGTAGTTGGGTCTATGTATGAATATGTACTATGTAAAAGTTGAGGTTCTTATTTGTTATAGAATGTATTTCTAGTGTTACAAACTACCTAGATAGATAGAATTAGAAAGCAAATAAATAATTTCGCTTTTGCCGTCTTATAAGAAATTTCAACCTACGTACTTAATCTATAAGAACTAGTGACTGCATCCATGACAGATAGACTTAGAATATGAAGCCCAATATGCAGCTACATCAATATTTAGGAGGTAGACGCTAGAGGTATGCCGTTACATGCGCGTACGACATGTAAAAGTGGAGACTCTACTGACAAGGTTATGTAGGTACAACGTTAAGTACCTAAGTACCTACCTGTACGCAATAGCTGACCGCAGGTCTGTGAGAGATTCACTTGAATGGTGTAGAAGGGCCTAAATCTGTAGTACAAGCTAAGATTACCATATCTCATCATACGTTGTTGCTGACAGGTATGTAATATCATACCGATCGTTGTTGTTGTTGTTATGTTCTAGGCAGGCTCTGGAGAGGAACTGTAAGCGGTAAGAATGGTACGTAACGAAAAGAGGTACCTTATGCACATGCGGTATCTTGCATTAGCGCAACTCTAGAAAATACACCAATGGCATCGCTATCGCTTATGTGCAGTTGTAAGCGATTTATAGCAGAGTCTCCCTACTTTCTTTGTGCAACCTTCGGCAAACTTGTTTGAGCAGCTTACACGCAGTAAAGCAACATTAGTCGAATGAGTTTTTACTTGAAAATCTCTCAAACGAAACAGGGACTGAAAAGGTACACAATATGGGTAGTAGGTAGGTACATACGTAGTCGTTAGCCACCACAGCCACTGTGAGTGCAACCAGCCTGACCACTTCAAGTTGCTCGAATCTTCCCAAGGAAAATTCCTGGAAAAGAAAAACAATACGCTGGAAACATGGATACCTTAGTTGCCTAGGGCACGAAGACACGGCCTTCGGAGCCGTTGGCCGTTTCAAACACTAATTTAGTCAAGGTTAGGTAGTCTTCGGAGCAGTTGCTCTGGGGCAGATTCCTTAAGTCCGAATTCTTTTACTATCAATCTAGGGAGACTATCAAAACAAACAAGATCAGCGGCCGAACTGCTACGGTAACTCACAGTTGACTCGCTACCGGTAGCCTGTATACCTACATTAGCTACGGTACATTCCGGTTCAAATTCCTCTCTTGGACCTTCTCTTCCCCACTCAACCCGATGATTATCAATCTTTTCTGCCGAGCTAGGTACATTGACAAGTAAGCTCTACCAAACGAGTAGTTTCACATAGATATAGCGGTCGGTATGGATCTACCTAAAATATGACTAGGTTAGGTAGGAATTTCTACTAGTTCACACGAGCAAGTAGCGTTGGTCGAGGTAATATATACGTTCTCATCTCCTTTTCTCCTGATTTGTTAAATCGTGGTTGGAGGTTTAACTAGGTAGTACCAACCTAAACGGATATCATGTCGTCCAAACTCGAAAGCCAAGCTGGATTCGAGGCCACACTTATTGGTTTCGTCTACCGGCAGTTCACTACGCCAAAGCCCGTGCCGGCAGAAACTAAGCTGACCGGCCAAGTGGCCATCGTTACGGGATGCAATATGGGGCTCGGCTTTGAAGCATGTCGACAATTCCTAAGGCATGAACTATCACACTTAATCATGGCCGTGCGCTCGCAGGCGAAAGGAGACGAGGCAGCTGACAAGCTGCGAAAAGAGTTTCCCGATTCTAACATATCCGTCTGGACGGTTGAGATGGAGTCGTACGACTCCATCCGTGCTTTCGTGGAGAGGTGCGCAACTCTACCGCGCATAGACATGGTTATCCTGAACGCCGCGTTGATGAAGATGGCCCATACGACAGTGTCTGCCACTGGCCACGAGATCACGGTGCAAGTGAACTACCTCTCAACAGCACTTTTATCTATCTTACTCCTTCCCGTACTTAAGTCCAAGAAGATTGCCGGCGCACAAAAACCTCCCGTGCTTAGCATTGTGGGGTCTGACTTGGCCTATCGAGCAGACATTGAGACGAAAGGTCCTATACTACAGCAGTTCGATAAACCTGAAGGTTTTGGCGAACTCTTATGGTACGGAAGGTCCAAACTACTACTCACCTTCTTCGTCGCGAAGCTCGCCGAGTTCGTTGATGCCGACGATGTCATCATAAACATGCCGAATCCCGGTACTATCAAGGGCACGGGATTTTTCCGCGACTTTCCTACGCTGGCTGGTAAAGTGGTGGCTGTTCTCCACTTTATCTTTGGAAGACGGGTGGACGTCGGTGCTACTACGTATCTTGATGCGACTATTGCTCGAGGTAAAGAGAGCCATGGCAGTTTTATCAGCGATTGGGCAATCAAACCGTGAGTGTATCCATGAATCTCGTTGCTTCGGGGTTGTCTATCTATGACAGTCTACTAACTTAAGCAGATACCCCTCAATATGGTACGCAGCGGAAGGCAAGGAGTTCAACGAAAGACTATGGGAAGAGACAATGCAGGAGTTAAACTTCGTGGGGGCATCGAAGATCCTCGCGGATATGAAAAAATGAAAATGAAGAACACCAAAACCGGTGGACGCAGGGTAGCCCGTGCGTTCAATAACATTGTACCGTACTATCTGGACGATGGCGACAATTCTTAACACATAAACTTTCTAAAATATTCCTTAATTATATCTTTCATTCAGCATAATGTTAACCCCAAGTAGTAATGGATATTATTCAACTATTTCAGACCAGCCATCTTTTAAAGTAAAATGATTGAAAATAATAATGGCGTCTTTACAAATCAAACCGTTGTACAAAAAGGGGGGTAATATCTTATGCCAGTTAAAAGGATATCTCATATTATACTTAAAAAACAATCCCCTCACATCATAGCAGCAACCTGACCTCTTAGCTTACATCACTCACAATCACCACCGACAGTAGGGTCATCTTCATCTAGGACGGACTATACCATGGCCCGCGTTAGGGAAACCAAAAGTAAGCTCCGACAGCAGAATAAGCGAACAAGTTGGACGCGATTCCATCTACCGCGTGGGCAGGATTGGCCGACGTGGCCGACGAGTCATTCAAACGCACATATCGGTCCTCTCGCGACTGTGCCAGGCTGTCAGAAGGTTTGGCTGGGGAGAAAGGTAGATGACCCGGAGCAGGCTGCCTTGATTATTTGTGAGTTTTCTGAGTAGAATCATTATTACTTTTAGAGGCTCACGTGGTTGAGTACACTTGTTGACTCGCTGTACCGCTAGTATGGGAGTCAACGGAAGCCTTGCAAGACTTCCAAAACTCTCCCGCCTGTGGCGAATTTCTTCAAGGCCTGCCCGAGAATGATTTGCAGGGCTCTCTCGATTCTAGAGGATTGCTATGGAGTCCATCCCCAGATGGTGCGGGCGGCGCTTCATCGTCGACGACATCAGCGCGGTTCGTTAGCTTCCAGTGGAATTCCGGCTACCAGTTTGAAGAGGATCTTCAAGGCCGCATGACAGTTACCACCCTTGCTATACCGTACACAGGTGAGCCCATCCCCGAGTCGTGGTCCAGCGCCATATACAGCACGTTCAGCCAGTTCCTACCCCGGGGGTGCGAGGACCTACGCGTCCAGTGGCCCGATTCGCGCATGCATTTCTGGACGGCGTGGGCCTGGGTCGACAGCAACCTCCCGCAGCAACAGGCGGCAGCGGGAAAGGAGAGCGGTCAGGCACTTTTATGCGAGTTTCGTCGCTGGAACGGCTACCACGGCGCCACTCCGGAATTAGAAGAGACCTTGGCCAAAAGCCCGCAGGCAAGGGAGTCGTGGGCCCAGACGGTAGCAAAGGTGACGCCTCCGGTTACGGCCTGGGATCAGGAGCGTTGGGATATCCGGTTAGCGCCTCGGTTTATTAAGCCTCAAGAGGAGGAGCAGGAGGAAGGCGAAGAGGAGGTGGACGAGGAGTACGAACGAAATATGAAAGAGTTTCTTGAACAACTAGATTGATAATGTAAATTTACAAGCTACATGTACCCGGCTCGTTCGCGCAAGCACTCACTCGTAGCAGCCACAGCCTTGATTGGCTAGCCACACAATAACGCACGTCCGACGGATTGTCTGTAGAATCAATTGAACTCTTTCGCTATTCCGTAAGAGTATTAATAATTAGTATGATTCGAAGATTTGATGCGTTCTACGCCTCTCGTTTCATAATACCACCCAATGGATCAGATCATCAAGAACATCATCAAAATAGGCTTGTTCTATCACCTAAATACCCATTTGAATGGGTAAGGAACATAAGCCCCCTTTCGCAGCCGCTGACTACCTAAATACTTCGCTCAGTAAATACACAATTTACTGCACCTGGTTGCGCCGTAACCTGATCCTTCAACTCCCGCCACATAGTCATTGGATCATAGTCCGGCGCAAAGTCAATCTCAAAATGCTGAACAAGAGCTGCGACAACAAGGCGAAGCTCAGCGTATGCCAGAGGCTTTCCCACGCAAGCACGGGCGCCGACGGAAAATGGCGCGAAAGCTCGTTTGTCAAGGATAAGCTCCGGGCGCGAGTACCACCGTTCAGGAATAAATTCATCTGGATCAACGAATGCGCTATCCACTACGTGTAATACGTCAGTATTTCTACTGTCCATGTAGAGCTAACAAAATATAAGGTAGTTAATCAATACTCACAACGCATCACGGCATATTTTGGTGCTGTCACTTTTACCCCCGGTGGAATCAGGGTGTCGTCCACTTGCAAGCCTTCGGGGCCAGTTATCCGTGCACCTCCGCTCATGGCTGGAGGCAATAGCCGCAAGGTTTCAGCTATAAATCCTTCCAGGTGTGGTAGTGTGCCCAAAGCGTTGGGGTCATTTATATCCACAGTTTGAATTTCGTCAAACAGCTTTCTAACGTGACCTGGATACTTCGTGAGAAACCATACCGCAGCAATTAGAGCCGACCGAGTAGTATCACTATTCAAGAGGACATTGGTTAATAACTACCTCTATTTTATTTGTGTTCAAATTGATGGTTAAAAAGTCGCACGAAACAGATCTTACCTGCCTGCAATAACTGCTGTTGCTGCTGTTCCTTGCAGGTGGAGGTTTCGTTTATCTAAGTCATAGACTCCCTCCAACTTATGATACTCATCGATGAAGTAAGCTGCCATGTCAATTTTGGGCTTTTCATCCCCCTGTAATGGATGAGTGCTTTATACATAGAGAGTCGCCGCAATTCATCGAGCAGAATATTTGATTCAGAGCAGAAACTTACTTCGAGCCGTTCTTGAATTTTGTCCACACAGAAGGAAACCATGTAAAACCAGTCCTTAACTCTCTTCCAGAAAGGCGTAAGGCAGAACATCATATGTCCTATCCAGGTTGTGTCGTTGATCGGGCCTAGGAATGGGAGAGCATGTTTCCTATGTTCAAGGTATGGGTGCCAACCATTGGTGCTTAGAAGATTATAACTTCGACTGAATAGTATATCTGCCATGACATCAAATGTGAACTGCGATATGATATCATTGACGTTCACATTTTGGTTTCCACGTGTCTTGAGACAGTTGCATAGAGCATTGACGTGATGGGAAACACGTACGTTGAAATGCCTCATGGCTGTAGGAGATGTTAACCAACGTAGTTAGGAGTGTAATACATAGGTAAATATCTCACCTTTCCCCGAAAGAGCTTGTGTCCAAGCCTTAAGGGTATCTTTATGATGCTGTTCACTACGTGTGAAGACAACCGACATCTTTGGAACCAAGATATCATACCAGACATCTTTAGTCGTAGTACTTCCCCAACCGTCTAATAAATGGATTGCTCTTGGATGAATAATAGTGATCTCATTGGGACCTATGTAGTAGACAGTCAGTAATGCACAGTTATAAATACACCTAATGTCTGAGGTCACGACCAACCAGTTCGTATCAGATTTCCGTATCGTTTGTGTAAGTCCGTCATCAATAAGTAGTTCGTGGAAAATCGAACTTGATACACGTGCCAAAACTTGGAGACAGCAGCAAGTTTTGGGCCTGGGAAGCCAGACAGCCTATGAAAAAAGATGCGGTATGTAGTCATACTTGTGAGCAACGCAGCTAAGTATAAAGCAAAGAGTATGCTGGTCTTCTGTGCGGAACAAGCGAGTGATTCATAGTTGTCTGTCCAGTGTATAAGCCCCAGGGTGGAAATCGAAAGGAAGCAGTGACCAAGAACAATATGAGGAATATGCAAATGCCATTCGCCATGAATAAAGACGGCGTTATGAGCAAAGATTCCAGAGAATATAGCAAAAACAATCTTGTTTAGAAACATCTTTCTAAATTGTGCGCGTCCCTCAATACGGACAAGTCTTCGCATGGGCACGATAGATTTCCCACTTGAAGAACTCCATATGTCATTCTAATAAATAAGACCTTGCTAACTTGCTGTGTAGGTAGGTAGTGATAATTGGCTGGCCAATTATCGGAGATATACAAGGTATATTTCGATGTAAACGGTTGGAACATCCCCGGCCGGTTCTAGATGCCCTATGAATCGGGGAGTTGCATATGTACCTAGTGCGACGTTATTCACGAATGCTAAACGTAGCCTACCTTACCTAGGTAGGAGGTACTTGATGTAGTCGATACAAAAAGGTACCGCGGATACATATATACCTAGGTAGGTAAGTATGTGTACGAGTCACACGGCAAGAATTTGCGAAATCCATGCCAAGAAAAGTTCTCATGCATGTATGTGTATGTTGTTGTAGCAAATATGCTTCAATTATCGAGACTACCTAGGTTTTGCATATTCGGCCATCTGGCCCTGACTGCCACATCTCACTCCCTACGGACGTCAGCCCATATAAAATGCCATCCGGATCGTACTTCTGTTTAATGGCTAGAAGGCGGCTATAGTTATCGCCGTAAAATACATATTGCCAATCAGGCTGGCCGAAATCAGCTTCGTTCAGGTATGCTCCGCCACGAGGTGTTAGACTAGCCAACTTTGGTATTAAGACGTTTCGTATGAGGTGCTGATCTGCTATATTCGCCTCGAAATTGGTATCATTCCAGTATCTGACAGTCCAATAAGCTTTAGTATACCTAGGTACTTATGTGTTCTAGGGTGCACGTAACAAGCAGTAAGGCTCATGATGCTGGGGTTACATACCTTCCAATTACAGCACTAAACCCAGTTGTACGCCATGCTGGATTTACGGAGTTTGGAATAGTAGGTGTTCGGCTGACATTGAGTGATAGTCCGGAGATAAGTACATCCTTAGACACAATGAATCGTAACGCTTCTACCAATGAAGTAATAGAGCTATTTGACAGTAGTAGTGAGCTTGGTATCAGACGGCCACCGATACTTCCTCCGATTGCTAGAGGGTCTATACTCATGGAATGGTAACTTTCAAGAAATGTGGGAAATTCTTTAATAGCGTAGTCTATCGCGATGTTAGCTGTGCCATTTACTCCTGGCACCCATAAGTTTGGGGCAATGCTAATGAAATGAGGCTCTATCTTACCGTAAGATATTCCTTCTTGATCAAGTTTATCTAATACAGGCTGCAAAAGGGATTTCAATTGCTGTGAAGTCAAACCAGGAGCTGTCAAAGATTGGATAGTAAGGCTCTCCGGTGTCAGCAACCAGATGCATACAGCGCCGCGGTCCGTTATTCCAGGCAAGCTTCCTAGGAATACCTTCAAGGTCTCATAATAAGCCTCCGACTTTGAGTTAGAGTTAGCAAAGGTAAGGTTAGCAACAGCGACTTGTCCGTCCGGATGTGCTTTAACAGTTGCCGATAGCACAACACCATAAGTACCGCCGCCACCTCCTGAAAGAGCCCAGTACAGGTCTGTGTTATTAGATGCACTAGCATTTAAATGCTGCCCTGTAGCTGTTATAACTTCCCATTCAAGAACTTGGTCGGCGCCGAGTCCAAATGTGGACGCGAGTGGTCCGTGGCCGCCTCCTTGTGAGTATCCGCCCGCGAGACCAACAGTAGATGAGTCGCCGCCAACAACAACAAGTCCTTCTACATGTGCTGCAGCTAGAGCTTCACGGACCTGCACTCCAGCTCCAACCCTGAGTGCTTTTCCTATTTCAAATATTAGTATTCAAGGTATAGGAGCACCTATAATGTGGGATATTTACCAGCATAGGCCTCGGAGACGTAATCCTGGACTGTAATATCCTTTAAATGGTGTGTCCAGATTGCTAAAGCACCAGCGCCGGATGATTTCCCCAGATAGTCGTGTCCCGTATTACGGATAGCAAGCCGAATATTGTTATTTCTAGCAAAGGCTAAGGCGAGTTGAAAATCTTTTGCAGAGGACGCATTTACGGCGTACTGAACATATGTGCCTATGACACATTGGCTCTCGGGCGTAGTAAAAGGGTCGCAACTCATATTCGCAAAAAAAGGCGCCATCACGGAGGATGACGATTCGGAGTGAATGTATGGATTAGTCCAGTTCCCACGTAATTGCATACATTTTTCGGCATTGTACGGCGTAAATGAACTATTATGGCAAACACTAGCGATAGGCACAGTTGCAACAAGCTTGCCGTCTAGTGTGGTGTTAAAGTTGCTCCAGGACTCTCTTGATGGCCAACACACATCGCCCGGGAAGCATCGACATTGAAAACTATCAGCTGCCACGGCATGAGGGGGCATCAACTGGTAAGTCAAAGCTGCTAGGCATGCAGCCCAGGGGGAGAGGGGGGAACGAAGTTTGATCATAATCTCGTGTGGTAATGTAAGTGTAACTCACACTTCAATCCAATAACCATGAACTATTAAACCAGTCAGCCGACAGTTTAAGTAGAGAACTGAGCAAAATGCATCACGTCTCAATACACGCGTACTTTACTCGGGTGTTCTTTATAATACTGGCTTATATGAATCTGACGCATCAAAATTAGAGCATTGTTACGATACCTACGAACACATAATAGATACTTCCGTGAAGACCGAGCAAAGTAGCTTTGGTACCTAGCATAGGTACCTACCTAGGTATTACGAGCTGAAGGCGAAAATTGCCGAGGTAACACCAATCCATCTAATTTAACGCCTTGAGGAGTGACTGGTGTTGGCTAGTTGGCGCCGGTAAGCCAGTCGCCGAACACTCCAAAGTGATATAGAACGATATGCACTTCTTCGGTCGTAATGTACTGGAGAGGTATATGAGGCTTCTCGCACCAACGGCCGCTGTGATGGTATATTGGCCATTATACGTGTTGGCTTTGATATCCTCGAACGCACAAGGCTCCGCGCTTTACTCCCAACGTACCTATTTACAGTATGGTACCTATGAAAACATCCTAGTAACTCGGTTAACGTATCAGACTTTAAGCACCAACAAGAGGCTATTCCAACCTTATCAAGTTTTAGAAGAAAAAAAGGGGCTATTTTATGAAAGAGTAAAAACATTTGGGAAAACATGAAAATAGGTAGGTATTTGCGGTGGGTGGGTAGTATTAGACTTGATTTTTACTTTTACCTATCAAACTTCCGAGTCTTTCCGAAACAGGTGGCAGCTGAACTCCAACAGTCCTTTGCATTGACGAGACCTCACTTAGTAGCATAGGTAAGGAGAGCTTCTCAGTGAAACCTTGCGCCTTTAGAAAACTGCCAACCCAAACCAATCAATTATGCGTGCTCGACCGCTCAGAAATCAGATCGAACATATTACTTGTTTGAAGCTTACTTGCCGTTTCCGGTTCTGAGCTGACCTTATCCACCAAACATATTCCCCCTATTTGGGTTCATGTAAATCTACCACTTACTAGACAAGCCACAAAGGTTTTCCGGTTGAATTAAACAAATAAGCTGACGGAGCTATCTACCTAGTACCTATGCAAAGCTATGCGATAATCTCCCTAGATGGTTTAGCTTTGCGTTAGCATCTATGTTGCATGTGATCCATACATAGTCGCAAAGAGGGGGAGAGAGTATAGGGCTACTGTCCACAGACACCACCATTTCCAAGTTCTCGAGTCATCTAGAGTGTTACGCCTAAGCAGCACTCTGTGAATGACGTTGGCTCCCAATAGACCAGGTAAGAAGAAAGCCACCAACCCGAGATTCCAGAAACGAGTGCACACAAATGTCCAAAAGCCCACAAAAAAGGCAATGGATGTCCTTGAAAATGAATCCCCAAAGAAGAGAGCAACTGTTTTGCGTCCGCGACTACAATCGCCAGGTTTATCCTTTAGGTCTTGGACCTGCATTGTAGTCAAAATCACTCCGCTAACCATAGCGATCCATGTAAACGCTTCTGGGGTTATGTGGCCCCCGACTGCTATTTTGAGAGAAGCGCTGTTGGCAACGGCATATGCAACGGATATAATGAGGTCCCGAATAATCTCATCACCACCCCTTAAATCATTATACATGTAGCTCAGTATCGGAACCAATGCTGCTTGGTCCCAAACTCCAAGTAAATGATTCCCATACATAGATATCGGAATCAAAACCAGTAAGGCTTTACGTGTCTGATCCGGAGTGACCTTGCCCATCGGAATAGGACGCCAAGGTTTATTCAAGATATCTTCCTGAATAGACTCAGTCGAGCGTTGATTTCCTAAGTCGAAAACGAGCACATTATACCAATTGAACCCTAGGATGAGTGGCAGTCGTAGAAAGACCTCCTTAGTGGAAGGGGGTTGGTGGGGTTCAGCAGCAGAAAACATTGGTACAAAAGCCCCAAGAACACCAAAAACCGTGTTTGGAACGACGAACGTATTGAAATTGCTTCGTGTAAATTCCCAAATGAGATAAGGTACAACGCAAGTCAGCTGGAGTAGCTTGCTTTTAATCATAGAGGCCAATTTTGGGCTTGACATTAGAACACCTTTCGTAGCAACTGCCATGGTCGGAACAAGCAGTGAATGATTGAGATTAGTTGAAAGTAGGCTTTATTTATTTCGAAGCTCTTTTTCGATTCAAGGAATATAATTGCAGAAAATGGTAGTCTTATAAATTAAAACTGTCAAGGCAAGGGGTCATCCAGTTGTTTAGCTCTGCCAGACAACTAACTCCCTCTCCAAATTAGGTCTCTTCTCTATATATAAAAAGGCTTCAAAGCTTGTTGCAATACTTTGGGTGCTCTAGATTTTATAAAAAATCATCCTCAATCAAAGCCAACTTTTGGCTTCGGGATAATACCTAATACTTCGACAAGCATTTACATACATACAACAAACATATTGATAGCCCCGTTGAATTGCTTTCCAACCTGAAGACGCCCCTATGTTTCTGACTTCGGATGACCTGCATCAATTTTTTCAGCCAACCCGACAAGGGCCCTGAGGTATCCATCAAATTCAGCAGTTATTGCAGATAGCTAAGCGCTACGTTGTATTTATATGTACCTAACACAACATTAGGTGCCCTGGTACCGCCTTACTATACGACATGTAGATGTAGATAAGACGTCCGCCAAGACACCCAACCACCATAATGTATACTTGGTGTAGGTATGTAGCGACTCAGTGCCGATAAACTCCATCGTAGGAGACTTTTGTCATACTGCTGGCTGGACCACCCTAAAACCGTGTATGCGGCTCGACCAAACTTCCGATTATTATTCACCTTCTATCATCATTCAAGATCAATTTTCACTTGACCGCACCAGCAATGTCGAATATAGGGCCACGGGGAGCCACGCTATTATGGTGGATGGTAGCTTTTACTATCATCTGTAGCATAATCTTACTGTTGCGTCTGTGTGCCGCTCGAGTGATGCGGCGATCATTCTACTTGGACGATGCCTTCATCATTATTTCGTTTGTACGCCATCCAATGCCTATACCAATCTAATTCAATATGCCACAAGATATGCTAACATTGGAAAGGCATGTATTCTCACATTCGAAGGTGTTGCAGTTTGGGCTATTGTTAATGGTTCCGGTCAACGTCAGATGTATTTGACCCAGGAGGAATTAGCCATATTATCGAAGGTATAAATGATTCAAGGAACTAGGTTATTCATATCAGCTAGCTTTCTAACGCAATATGTACTAGATTCTAGTTTTTCCTTCTTCAATCGCCTGGCTTATAGGAACCGTATCGATTAAGCTATCTGTTCTCACGCTTTATACTAGGATTTTCTCAATAAAATCGTTCAAGAAATGGGCGTACATTCTAATGGCAATTGTTGCTTGCTATGGGATTGCTTTTATGGCCCTATTCATGACCATCTGCCACCCTATAGATCAGTTATGGAATCCTGTACCAGGCGGGTATTGCCGCAATACGTCAATTCAGGAGTATACTTCGGTCTCTTTCAACCTTATTATCGATCTTTGCATCTTCCTGCTACCCATGCCATGGCTCTGGGGACTCCAGATGCCCTCACGGAATAAGGTTGCTATTAGCATCATGTTCGGCATTGGCTTTGTGTGAGTTTAGAGAGTGGACAAGCAAAGCTTTCAGTTGCTAATTGGCTTCCAAGGACTATTGGCGTCATGTGTTGGAGAATTGGCGAGACAAAGCGATCGGTTGATGATCCCGACGCATCCTACTGGCAGACTTCCATTGCTCTCATATCTTTGCTAGAGTTATGGCTCGGGCTGATTGTTGCTTCAATACCCACCTTGGCACCTTTACTCAAGGCGTATGTAAAGCCGGCTGTCAGCAAGCTGAGGTCGCTTTCAAAAGAGTCACGTCACACACCAAAGCAGATCTCACTGAGGGATTTTAGAAACAACAGGGAGTACCTTATCATAAACGCGGGTCGGGACGCTGGGGGAGGAAATTACCCAGTGTCAGGAGACGTGGCCGCTGATGTATTGGTCACAACGGAGTGCTTCCATACCCCTGCTAATGACCGTACGGCCCCTAAAATGAAGCCTGATGCCATTCACGTCCAGCAGGATATCGAATATCGGCAGTAAGACATTCACCTGTGCGTTAGTGCGATCCAATTCCCACAGCAGCTTATCATCGGCAATTGATCATCCAGTTGCAATTGCAAAGGGCAACGACTCGTGCCATGAGATTAGGTAGGCTTTCTTGAAAAACAAGGAGGAAAGTAAGATGCGTCTTACAGCCTTTACTACGTAGTTACCTACCTAAATAGGTAATTGATCGGCAGAAATATCTTACTTAAGGGCACCTTTACAGGCCACCATATTAACCCAAATTTACGCTATTTTTCTTATAAGTGGTACTTTAAAATAAATCATTTTATTATATGATTTAATAATCCGTTTAAATAAAACTTTAATTAAAAATTAATATAATAAATAAAAATTAAAAAAATAATTTTATTATTTTTACAAATTTAACTATTTAATTTATATTATTTATTTTATTATTTTTATTTTTTAATAAACATATTTTATATATATTATTATTATTATAAAAAAATAAATAATTTTTTATTATTTTTTCATTTAACATTTACTTTTTTTTTATATAACGTTTACGTTTATATTTATATTAATATATTAATTTTATATATAATATTTTAAAATTAATATTAAAATTTAAAATTAATAACTTATTTTTATTTTTATTTTTAATATTATTTTTTAAAATTTTTCGTTTTTACATTTTTAAACATTTTTTTAATAATAATAACCTTAATATATTTTTAACACATAATAAATTATATATAATATTTTTATATAAATTAAAAATATCATTAATATTTAAAATTTCGTTATTATTATTAAAATTATTAAATTAATTTTTATAATTTTATTTATATATTTTATTTAAACTTTTAATTAATTATTATATTTTATTATTATAATATTTTACATTTTTTTTTAAAATAATAATAATTAAAAATTTTTATATAATTTTTATTTACTTTTTTTTTTATTAAACCCGTAATTTCACTAAATTTACCAACCATTAATTAATTTACTTTTATGTAATTTTAATAAAAAAAATTATAATATTATTCAAATTTATTTTAACATTTAATTTAATAAGTTTAAAATTTTTTATTAAAATAATAATAAAAATAAAATTATATTATGAATTTATATTTTTTTAATTTTTTATAATTTATATAATATTTTAATTAAATTTATTTATTATTTAATTTATATAATATATATATTAATTAATTTATAATTTTAATTTATTATTTATAATTTATAAATAATATTTTTTTGTTTTTTTATTTAAAAAAACTTAAACAATAAAAAAATAAATGCTTTTTTTAAAAAAATCATACAATCCCACATTATTTTAATAATTAAAATAATATTAAAATTTAATTTAAAATTTTATTTCATTTAATATTAAAGTTTTTATATTAGATTTAAAATATTTATTATTAAATAAATAAATCCATTTATAAAAAAAATATATAATTTTTATTAATTACATAAAAAAAATTTTTAAATTTTTAAATAATAAATTTAATTTATTTTTTATTAATTTTAATTATATATATAAAAATATTAAAAATATTTACGGTTAAATATTTAATATTAATATTATTAATAAAATTTATTATTTTTTTTTATTTATTATAATATTTTTTACGTAAATTTTAAATATTTAAAAATTAATATAATTTAATATATTTATAATTTTTTTTTATTAATATGGATAAGCGTTTGAGTTTTATAAATAAACATTAAAAATAAATTTTATAAATTTTATAATATTTTTAATAAAAATATTAATTTTAA
>KZ112976.1:139-54621 GCA_002120325.1 Daldinia sp. EC12
TTAATATAATTTTATAATTTTTTTAATTTTTTTAATTATTTTATAATTTTTTTAATTATTATAATTTTTTTAATTTTTTTAATTATTTTATAATTTTTTCAATTATTATTAATATTATAATAATAATTATTCATATTAAATTATTTTATTAAATAATAATATTGTTTTTTTAATTAAATATTTTTTTTTTTATTAAAATTTGTTATTTTTATTACGATTTTGAATATTTATTATTGTTTAATTTTTTTATTTTTAATGATAGTATTAAATATAATATTATTTAAATAATTTATTATATTATGTTTGGTAATGTTTGGATTTAATTAAAAAAAAATTAATTTTATTTATTTTTTAATTATTTTAAAAAATTATTAATAATAATTATTTTTGTTAATAAAATATTTTTTATTGGAACATATTATTTTTATAATTTTTTTTTCATTATTAATGAAAAATTATTATATTTTATTATGTTTATTTTTTATTATTAGGAATTTTTATATAATAATGTGTTTTTTTTTTAATTAAAAAGTTATAATATTTAATTAAATTTTTTTTATTTATATGTAATGTTTTTTAATATTTTTTACGATAAAATTTTTATTTAAAATGAATTTTATTATATGATTTTTATTTATGGTGGTGTGGAATAAATTTATTAGGTTTTTATTTTTATAAGTGATTAATTTAACGATAATATGATGGAAAAATATTATTTGGAAAAGATTTTGGTTGGCGTTCGGAATGTGGTAAATATTGTTTTATTTTGTGCGGATGTTTATAAGATTTGGGATTTGAAAGATATGATGTTTATTTTAAAATGTTGAGTTAATGGGATATATAAATTAATTATATATATGTTTAACGTTTTATATGTTGGGGTTAAGTAAAAAAAGTTAAAGTTTTGGTATAATAAGTAGTTTTATATTTTATATAATATTTGATTTAAATTTATATTTATTTGTTTTATTTGGATAATATTTAATAATTAATTATTTTATATTTTTAATTTTAAATTGTTATAAAATTGGAAAATATGTGTTTAAAAAAATGATTTAATATTTAAAATATATAAATATATTATTTAATATATATTTAAAATTTTTAATATTTTATTAATTTTATTTTAATAAAAAAATAAAAATAAATGTATTTTAAAAACTATTAGAAATGTTATATTTTTTATTAATTATGACGATTATATAAAAAATTTTTATAATTGATTTTTTTTTATTAATTATAAAAAAATAATGTGTTAAAATAATAAAAAAAAATAATTGGATAAAAATTATAATAATGATATTTTAAAAAATTATAAAAAAATTTATTTAAATAATAAATTTTTAATTTTTTTATTAAATTAATTAATTATTATTTTAATAAATAATATTTATAATAATAATAATAAAAATTTAAAAAATAAAAAAAAATTTATTTATTATATAATTAAAAAATTTATTAATAATATTGGAAAAATAAAATTTTAAAATAATTTAAATTTTTAATATATATTTAAATATATAATAAAAAATAATAATGTTAAAAATTACGTTTACAATATTATATATTAAAAATAAATTTAAAACATTTAATTTAAAAATTTAATTTAAAAATTTTATAAAAATTAAATTTATTATAATAAATTTATTTATTATTAAAATTTTTTTACCATATGCGAATTACTATTTTTAACGGATTTTATTTTTTTTTTTTTTTATTTTTTTTTTTTTTATTTATAATAAATTATATAATTTAAAATTAATAATTAAATAATTAATAATTACGCGAATTTAAAATTAATAAATAAATCATATATTTTAATAGAATTAAATTTTTTACGAAAAAAAATTTTTTAAACCTTTTTTTTTTTTTTTTTTTTTCCGGAAATGGAAATTTAATATTATGAGTTTTCTAATATTTTCTTAGAAATACGGAAAGTCAAAATGTTAAAAAACTCATAATATTAAACCGGAATTAAAAAACCAAAAAAAAAAAAAAAAAAAAAAGTTTAAAAAATTTTATATAAATTTAAAATAATATTTTTTATAAAATTTTTAAAATAATAATTAAAATAATTTTTTAATATTTAACGTTAAAATTATTATATAAATTAATAAAAAAAATACGTTTTTTTTATTTAAATATATTTTAAAATATTTAAAAATAATATATTAATTTAATTTTTAATTATATATATTATTTTAATAATTTTTTATTTTAAAATTAAATAATAATTAAAATATATATAAATAAAATTAAAAATTAAAAATAAAATATAATTTTATTCGTTTATAAAAAATTTACGTTTTACGTTTATTTTTATTATATATTATTATTAATTTATTTAAAAAAATTTAACGTTTTTAATATTTAATAAATTTATTTTAATATTATAAAATAAAATTTAAACGTTTTTTAATGTATTATAATATTAATGTTAATTATCGAAAAATTTTTTAATATATAATATTTTAAAATTTAAATTAAATATTAATAATTTTCGTATATATTTATAATTTTATTTTAATAATTAAATTATTAATTAAAATAAAAAAATTTTATATTATAAATTTTATTATATATTTTTTATTTTAATTTAATAATTTAAAATAATATTCACGGTTAAAGCGTAAAATTTTTAATTTTTAAATTTTATAATAAACGTTAATTTTATATATATTTTATTATAAAATTTTTTCAATTTTTTCGATTAATTTAATTAATAAACCCGTTATAAACATAAATAAAATCCTCGTTTTTATATAAAAAAAATAATGTTTTTTAAAAGTTTTAAGATTTTGTGGTGGTGTAGGAGTTATTTTTTACAATATAAGGTGTTGTTATTGAAAGTGGAAAATTAAAGTTGTAGGGCTTAATTGGACGTTTTTTTTTTCTCCCCACTGTAATACAGATGGGAATGGTACCATTGCTTCCACATAACAATTTTTTCGATAAAGCTACAATTCAAAATGAGTAGCGAATCCGAAGACATAATCCAAATCAAACTACATGATGATTATTATAATCTTGGATCTTACAGAAGAAATGTGAGCTCAAGCAGCGAAGAAGCTCGGGAATGGACCAATCGCGGTTTGATCTGGAGCTACGCATTCAATCATGAAGAGTCTGCCAAATGCTTTGAGCGCGCCATCGCTTGCGACGACAACTGCGTCTTGGCTTATTGGGGCCTAGCTTATGTCTTGGGTCCTAATTACAACAAGCCTTGGGAATATTTTGATGAAGATGAACTAGACAGAGTCATGCGACGTACGCACGACGTGGTTAAGCACGCCAGAGCAAGGGTAGATGAACATGCACTACCTGTTGAGAAGGCGCTTGTCGAAGCTCTGAAATACCGGTATCCGCAAGAGCACGCGGGTGATAAGAACTGGCCGATATGGAACCAAGGATATGCCGATGCGATGGGAAGAGTCTATAAAGAGTTCCCAGATGATCTGGACATTGCCACCTTATATGTAGATGCACTGATGAACTTGACTCCATGGCAGCTTTGGGACCTCGCTACCGGAAAACCAGCATCGGGAGCTCGCACACTGGAGGCTAAGGATATCTTGGAGCGCTCTATGGCTCAAGATGGCGGGGCTCGACACCCGGGTCTACTTCATCTCTACATACATCTCATGGAGATGTCTACGACCCCTGAAGCAGCCTTATACGCGGCGAACACGCTTCGAGATCTCGTTCCCGACGCTGGTCACCTTAATCACATGCCAACACACATCGACGTTATAGTCGGCGATTACCAGAATGCTATAGAATCAAACCAAAAGGCCATTGTCGCAGATGACATCTTCTTCTCGAGAGAGGACCCCCTGAAATTTTACACACTTTACCGGATGCACGATCTCCATTTTCGCATATACGCCGCCATGTTCGCCGGTCAGTTGAAGACTACCCTGGAAACCGTTACCCGGCTCGAGAAGACCCTTCCGGAGGAACTTCTCCGCGTCAAGTCGCCACCCATGGCAGACTGGTTAGAAGGTTTCCTTGGAATGCGCGTGCACGGACTCATTCGATTCGGACGGTGGCAGGAGATCATCGACCTGCCATTTTACGAAGATGGGGAGCTCTATTGCACCACAAATGCGTTGAACCATTATGCGAAAGGCGTAGCGTTAGCTGCGACGGGGAAGGTTGAAGAGGCGTCTAAGCAGCGCGAGCTTTTTACCGAAGCTACAAAGAAGGTCCCTGATTCCCGTATGGTATTTAACAACAAGTGTGTTGATATCCTAAAGGTCGCAGAAGCCATGCTGGATGGCGAGCTGGAATATCGGAGGGGTAATTATGATTCAGCCTATGCCCACCTACGTGTGTCAATTGAGCGAAGCGCCGCCCTTCCTTACGACGAACCGTGGGGTTGGATGCAACCGCCGAGCCATGCGTATGGTGCACTGCTAGTCGAACAAGGCCATTACGACAAAGCCGTAGAAGTTTACGCCGAGGATCTCGGTATCGGCGGTAAGCTCCCACGCGCATTACAGCACCCAAAGAACGTTTGGTCGTTACATGGTTATCATGAATGCCTGGGAAAACTAGGGCGCATTGACGAAGCTAGGGCCATAAAGCCGCAGCTAGATGCCGCCATAGCTGGAGCCGATGTACCTATCAAAGCATCTTGCTTCTGTCGCACAAGCGTGTTTTAGAGATACGAGGCAGATATATCAATTCAGGATGATAATGACACAATCAGCTAACAAGAGTGAGGTAACTACCTTGCAGTTAATGCCCATGTGCCTCCTATGCATCAATCCTATCCAAGTTGGCCCCTGACTGGTTAATTGCCCCCCTTCCTAGTTCCTGGCCTCTCCAATATTCAACGGACTCTCTAAAGTCCAATTGCCTTCGCAAGCTCCTCTCCGACACCTTCAGAGCTGGCCGGGTTCTGGCCCGTGATAAGCTTTCCGTCGTTCTCAACGACTACAAATGGGTCGTATAGCTTCTTCGTAATCTTGTAGTTAGCACCGATCTCATTCATCTTATCCTCGAGCAGAAACGGCAGATGCTCGAGTAAGCCAACACCCTCTTCTTCAGCGTTGCTAAAGCCGGTGACATTCTTGCCCGCGAGAAGGAGCTTGCCGTCGGGTAGAGTGACGTTCGTGAACACGATAGGCCCGTGGCACACTGCGGCGACGGGCTTATCGGCCGCCACGAATTCCTTGATCAGGGCGATGGACTCGCTGTCGGTTGCCAAGTCGTACATGGGCCCGTATCCGCCCGGGTAAAACAAGGCGTCGAACTCTCCCGCGTGTCCCAGGAACGAGGAGAGCTTCTCCGTGTTCTCCCACAGCGCCGACTTGTTCTCGAGGAACGAGATCGAGGTTGGGTCTGATTTAAATTGCTCCACGGATGCTGGATCGAGCGGTGCGACGCCCCCTTTAGGCGACGCGGTTACGATCTCAACTCCCTTCCCAGAGAGGACCTCATAGGGGTGGGCGAATTCTGGCTGTTTGGGAAGTTAGCTCAGGCACTTATTCATGTTCACAGTGTAGATAGGTCAACCACTTACTAGGTACCAGCCGGTCACCCTTTTAGCGCTCTCGATGTAGCCGAAGGAAGTTAGAATGACTAAGACTCTGGGTGTCATTGTGAATTTTTAAGTTGATGAAGTCTTTGTCGATTGTTTTGAAGATTTAAGTTGTAGTGTTTTAAATAAGTCAGGCGATGATGTTTAAGTTGTGAGTTGATACAGGATTTTCTTTCCGTATTGCCGTCCATACCTCAAACTTATATATCTCGTAGACTACTATCATATTATCTCACCTTTTTACTCTCATGATGGCTTACAGGGTCTCTTGTGTGATGCAATCAACGAAGCGTATCGAATGTGTATGTAAGCTCCAGTGGGTGTATACCACTATTGGCTAATCAGGACACTAGTTTGATGTTGATGTGGCTCCGAAAACTCCATCAAGGATGGTTGGGAATAGTTGGACTGCGCCACAACTAGCCTTAGAAACGCCTTAAAATTACACCAAGCTCGAAAGACACTTAGATCTAGACGCTTAGGTAGAAAAGGTAGGTATGTTTTCATATCATGTAAGCAGCTCCGAATGAGGTTTTAATCGCCGTAGGGGTTAAGAAGTGCTCGTTGTCGGCTTTTATATAGATAGCTTGGATTTTATTGGCGATTTATACGCCCTTGGGCATGAGGCGTGGAAATGCCTGCTACTGCCATTTAGGATATAGGAGATGCTTAATAATCTCATACCAGTTATGGATTTTAGACTCACAATCCTATGACTGCCAAAAGATGGAAGGCTTCGAGATCTCGGAAGGTTTGTCATAATTGTCCATCTAAGCCCTCGGAAGATTTACATTCCTTCGGGTATCACTAGCCTCTCAGTATAGCCCTGTCCCATGTTTAATGTTCTGAGCTATACCAAAATATGATTTAGTAACACCAACTTCGTATCTTCGTGCCACTCGAGAACGTATGCTTCTAGTTTTGGTATTGGAGATATTATTAAATTTATTCAACCAAGGTGTATGCAGGTAGTTAGATGAATGAAATCTGGGACGCTTCTACTAGATACGATGTTTCTTAGTTCTCCAACAGATGTATGCTTCTATGATCATTTCTGCTTTGTTTCCATAGAACCTCACTACGAGCAGTAGGGGGAACTACCATATTGTCAACTATATACTCGAAAACAAATTCGCTAAATCAGATATTATGGTATTGATGCCGTATATGCCGCTCATAAATGTAATGTAATGCATGAATGCAGAGCCTACTTAGAGGCTCGCGAAATATGTGCTGCACCCTCCTTATGACCTCTTTTTCTCAACGACACTCTTCCATCTTGTTCTTACTAACCTCAGCAAGAGCCATGCAACAAGCCGGTATACGACTATTGTCGCTGCTAACGCGCCGATGTTGACTATAGGGTCGACGTTTAGTTTGTAAAGGTCCAGAACTTGCTCGCCTGTTTCGATAGTACACCGGCCGTCAGGTAGCCTTTGAGTATCGTCGCACGTGAACTTAACACCCCGCAGCGTATACGGCGACAGGACTGCTGTCGCATACTTCAGTGGGCTGATATAGTTGAAGATCTTGAACAGTTTTGGCATATTGATGGACATGATACCCGCCATGATCTGCGCGACTGAGAGTAAGATTGAAATTAAGTTGACAGCGAAGCCAGTGTGGTTAAATAGGGTATTGAACATGATACCTAGACTCTCGCCGCACGACACAACTCCGAAGCAGGAGAACACCCACACGAAATACATCTCTGCAGTACGAGGGAAACCAACGGCAAAGTCGGCTAGGATACCAAATAGTAAACAGGCTACAATCTCGAAAGGCACCTCGAGGAGGGTATACGTCGATAGGAAGGCCTCGACACTATACACGGCGTCGTCATCCTCGCGGTAGAATACTTCTCGCTCGGCCGGATACACCGCGACATTCTGAAGCATGCCTACGAAGTAGAAAGCGCCTATTTCCTGTATAAAACCCACGCGGTTCTGGACACTGTAGTAGTCGTTATGAAGCGGTGCGAAGAACAGGGCTAGGATGATGGCCAAACCCAGAACTTGCATCGTACGTGCTAATATGAGGGGTGGTTGTCGTCGGAGGTTGATCATTGCGCGATGTAATAACAGTGGAAAGGCTGTTATAAAGGATGCACGCTTATGAACAAGCGCTCCTAGCTCGGCCGGCGTTGCCAAAGCGTTCTTATGGTACGAGCGACGGGGTGCTGGGTTGGAGAGACGCCTTTCAAGCGCTCCATCCGAATCGGTGGCAGTTTCTTCGACTTGCTCCCTTCCTTCTCCTGAACCGACTGCTTGGTCGTCTCTTGCGCTTTCAGAGCTGGTAGGTCGCCCAGTGCTAGCCTCTTTCTCGTTTCTTGTCTCCTCATTCGATATGCTCGGGTTAGTCTGAGATGCTGATGGGTATTTCCCTTTCGTTACCCTATCCCATGATTCAATAAGTTTTCGGACCTTTTCTCGGCTCTCTGCTTCTCGATGAGCCTCTTGTAAATCGATAGTAATAAGGTCGAGTGCGAAATCGGCTGGGTTGGTATGTTGAGGACATTGGTAGCCGAGTTTGCTAAAATAGGGTAGCATGTCCTTTGCCGAACCAGCATAAGCGGGAGAGCCACCTCTCGCCAGTAATAGCACATTCCCGAAATGATTGAAAATGTCAGATCTCGCTTGGTGTATGGTAAGGATAAGGGTGCGGCCCTCTCTGGCCAAACCTTGGAGAACTTCCAAGATACTGCTTGCTGTAAATGCATCCAATCCACTCGTTGGCTCGTCTAGTAATAGCACCCGAGGGTCTGTGAGAATTTGTACGGCGATACTAACTCGGCGCTTCTCTCCTCCTGAGATACCCTTCACGAGCTCGTTGCCAACTAAGTTGTCGGCGCAGTCCTTCAGACCCATCTTAACCAGAACCTCTTCAGCTCGCTGATATTTCTCCGATTTACTCATCCATGTGGGAAGACGGAGACCAGCTGCGAAGCGTAGAGTTTCTCGTACCGTCAGGGACGGAAGCAATGCGTCGTCGTCTTGGCACACGTATGACACGACCGATCGTATTACCGAGTCCGATGGGACAGCGTCGTTGAAGGACAGTTTTCCCGATGGTCGATACCTAGTGCCAATTGTATTATGCAGACGCAAAGCCATGGCATTAAGTAAACTTGTCTTTCCCGACCCAGATGGTCCCATTATTACATTAAGGGTACCCGCCTGGAATGTTGCCGTAACAGGGTTGAGAATTGTCTTGGTTGGTAATTTCTTTCCAGTCAATGATCTCTTATCCAGCGCCAAAGAAAACTCGTCCAGGCCAACGTCTATAGCCCGCACTTCATGAATCGACCTTGCCGTCATCTTCTCCTTTCCGGCCGAAAGATCCGTGTCGGATACTCGAGCTCGTGCAATGGTCATTTCAACCTTGAGGAAGGCCAGCCCGATCCAGGATGTAATAAAGAAGAGAACGGTAAAGGCAAGTAGGACGATGATTGGTCGTGCCACCCAGTTTCGAGGAAATCCGAGATTTTCCATGATGTATCTTCCG
The DNA here is from genome assembly GCA_002120325.1 of Daldinia sp. EC12. Classification (NCBI taxonomy): domain Eukaryota; kingdom Fungi; phylum Ascomycota; class Sordariomycetes; order Xylariales; family Hypoxylaceae; genus Daldinia; species Daldinia sp. EC12. The sequence goes on from KZ112976.1 coordinate 9,189, forward strand.
GTATATTGAGTACAGGCTGGATTAGACTCACCCCCTGGTAAGGGGCAATCATAAAAGCTACCCTCGAACTCATTACCACAAAGAGCCCCAAATGCATAATACTATCAGGTGTTAGTAAAAGTTTTCAATGCGTTAGAGATATGCTCAGCTTACAGTATATGTGATATACTTCGTCCATCTTACGTAAACCGGAATCGTATTACTCTGAATAAAGTAACCGCAAGCCATGCTTTGTAGGGTGTACGCAAGGTTGGCGATCAGACTGGCTCCTGGGAAGTGTCTTACGGCGGAAACAGATGACATAGCCAACGTGACGGCAATGTAATGATTAAGAAGAATTATAGAGAAGAATGTAAAGAATTTCGACACATCTGAGTCGAAACCCACCATGAAGTAAAAGATGACGCTATACAAAAACGGAACGGGTATATCTTCGGTAAACAAACGCGCTAATCGACGGGATAATATAAAGGGAAGAGCGGTCACACAGCCCTCGCTGTTCTCGCGGTCGAATGTTGGTATGTCCAACGTTAAACGGAAAATCTCAAATGTTAAGAACAGGTAGCCTTGTAAACCTACGGAGATATACAACGCAGCCTGTCTTGATCGAATGCCGGGTTGGTCTCGGGAAAGGTTGAAGAAGATGTACCCCGTGATGATTGCCATAAGAATTGCCTCCATTATAGAACCAGCCATTCCCATCGGGTCTCTGTAAGTAACCTTTAGTGCCCTGTCTGTTAATACTCGTAATTGACGAAAGAAGTTTGCATGCTGCCCTATCCTTGGCCGTTTCGGTCTATCCTTCGTCTCGGCAGCCTTCTCAGATGCTGACGTTGAGAAAAGCTTCCGTGACTCTTCTTTCCAAGCAGCCTTCAGACGCTCAACTCTAGCTGCACTCTCCTCTTCAAGCTCAGGGGAACGGTTATCAATGGCAGCTTGGTCGATCAGGAATTCGGCAGGGTTGACAAACGCGGGGAGTTGGAACCCAAGGTCTGAAAACCACGGGATGCACTCCTTCATAGTGCCAGAATAAACCGGGCTTCCCTTGGATAATATTATCAGATTATCAAAAAGATCCCATATTTCAGAACGCGGCTGGTGGATAGTGGTGATGATAGTCCGACCCTTGTTTGCCAGAGCCTTGAGAGTCCTGACGAGTTGATAAGCGCTCGTCGCATCCAACCCGGTAGTTGGCTCGTCCAAAAAGAGAATCGACGGGTTTGCTAGGAGCTGTACGCCGATGCTCACTCTTCGCTTTTCTCCTCCACTGCATCCTCGATGTTGGCTATTGCCGATCCTGGTGTTTGCACAATCCTTCAGACCCAACTCGAGAATAACCTCTTCCACAGTACGCATCCGCTCTTCCTTTGTAGTCGGCGGTGGTAACCTTAAGTCGGCCGAATATTGCAGGGTTTCTCGTACCGTTAAAGTCGGAAGCAGTATATCCTGTTGCATCACATATGCGTGTCTTACAGAATGCACCCCTTGCTGTCCGTTGAACGTGGTGGTCCCACTTTGCGAAAGCCGAGAACTGAACATACGTTCTGCGACCGTATTTAAAAGAGTCGTCTTTCCCGAACCACTACCACCAAGAATCGCCGTCAATGTCCCTGGCTTTAAGGAAGCGTTAACTGAACTAAGAAGAGTTTTAGTCGTCGGGCCGTTGTGGCCTCTCCCAAACGTTTTCAATAAATCGGGGTAAGTGGCAGGATCCCATATCGAAGGCGACGTGTCGACAGTGACAGATAGGTTGCGTATTTGAACTTCAACGGCCTCAACATCATCTAAAGATAAGTGGCCGACTGCCGGCACCGATCTTCGCCGGCTTAGGTCTGGTCGTCCAAGATCCATTGATGTAGAAACAGGGCTCGAAGGCTCGTTTGCGTCAATATCGATGGTAACGGGTTTTTCGCCATTTTGTTCGTCATGACTTGGAGTCGTCATATTTGGGTTTGAAGAAGCCATAGCTGGAACGTCCGTGATGAACCCGATCGCTGTTAGTGGCTAAACCTATCAAACAAGTGATAGATACCCGATACGCCTGTTCAAAATAAGAAACCTCGAGCGAAGCTCGAGTGGTTATGAAAACATTCCCCAGACCAAGCAGCTCGTTTCTTCCCTATACTAGTGCACCAGTGAAGTATGTTATTCGTTTGGGCTGAGAAGATGCGAACCGTAAAAAGAACAGGAAGATCCAACATCGAAAGCATCAAGATGACGAGATCGCAAAGACTTGGTCGCCCCCCGAAAAAGCCTACCGAGATTCTGTACCATACATAGTAATGTAAGATGCAACATCAAGCTGACTAGGATTAATCCCACGCGAGCCCAGAGAACCACGTTATCCTTGCCCATGGTCGTTAATTGGAACCATGGATAGCTGCAATCTGCAACCGACTGCGACCACGCATGGAACAAGTACCCTTCTAGCGGGCTCTAGACTTTGGTAGTTCTGTAGCATCGTTAATACCCTCGTCCCAAATGTTCTGTTTGCAGCCCGCTTAGAAACACTCACGACTGAAATTTATTATCGAATATATCGCTAAGAAACCCAAGCAGCCTAATACGTAACTAATATTAGAAGCCCATCCGTCTATACCCGACCCGTAATAGTAAGTAAACTTGGCGAAATAGTAGTACATTATACATCATCTCCGGATTCAAGCGCACATGGACGCATTGCCGTGAACCCCACATTCTCCCGATAGGTAGTCGATTTCTTACTTGTACTTTTACGATGCCTTGGCAAAAATCTACCGACTATCATATCCCTCCTACATATCACTTACATAGGTACATAGGTAGGTACATACATGGCATCTATACTATATGTACTACGAATTAAGCGAATATGCTACTCAATCCTTGCTTCATGCCACGTGCTGTTGAACCGGAGAATAGGAGTAAAATATAAGACAAATTCAACAGTATGAAACCCCTTGATCTATAATACGTAGCTTGTAAGGTGTAATAAGAACAATTAGATGGTTCTAAGCGAAGGTGGCTTTGAAGTGGGACATAAGGCATTTCCCTGTTAGGATTTGGAGAACTGCGTAAAAGGGAAAAAAGGGAACATTACGCAATACTACCTACTAATTCAGTTCAGCCCAATCCAAGTGCCTGGTTGGGCCGTGTGCCATTCTATGTACCCAAGGTAGTCTTGCATCGCGCCTCGGTTAGAGCCAGATGACAGCGGCCCAGTCCCGTCGATGGAGACGGTTTGTTTAAGCGAGTGTGAGTTTGAATCGTTTCCGTAGAGTCGGTATCTACACTCATATATCCTAAGTACCTTATATTTGTTTTACTATATATCTACAATTGCATGTATCGTCAATGTTATACCTAAAAGGAGTTGGGAAATGTTACAAACTTTACGAGCCGAGGAGAGAATAAACACAGCACACTTACACAACAACACCACGACGATTATCAGATGATAAAAAGATTTAAACAGATCTTTGTGGCGCATGCGTGGAAGTAAACCGAATTTGGTTAAAGTCGCGTTCGGAAACGAAGCGTTCCGTTTCGCTTGTGTAGCCGGGATTACATTTTCGGTCTAGACCGTAAGCTGTCAAAGTCCCTCCAGTTTTCGATTGACGATTTGCATTCCTCACATGTAGTGGCGTCGCGTCCCCCTGGTCGAGGAGGCTTGCACAGGGCCGCCACTTTTTCGTTCTGGGGATATTTTACATATCGATATCTGATAGACGAGCCGAGCGCACGGAGTCTTGGAAGTTAGGAATAGGCGAGATGAGTATAACCGACACTTTACATGAAGTCGAAGAAACGAACCGGATATTATTTGAAAGAACATGAATATCCAACACATCGCGTGCGTATGTAGCATAAACCAACTGGGAAATTCCCCACAGCGAGCGACGAACGGGAAATGAAATAAGGAGTATCGCTTGGCGATCTCGGCTCCAGTCCTTCTTGCAGCTAATCGGTCGCTCAAAACCACCCATTCATGAAATCAACGGCATTTACGAGGTATTAATTACCATCTAAAAATAATAGTTCCAGTCTAAACACAAGCGCATAATCAGATCTTATAAATTGTCAATAAAACTTGAGTACAACATTCATGATGAGCTATTCAACCAAACTAGTAGTTCTAATCAGATAGAAATACAAGTCTCGTTTACAGGCTAGTTGCTATGTAGCAAGCAACGCCTCGAATAATTATTAAAGATGATTGTCAAAGGTCCAACCAAAGCCATTACCAGGTACTTCGATCATATTTACTACACAACCTACCTCTTATACGGATTCCGGCCTAAGATATTAGAAATCCATGATTTATCAATCAGCCGATACGCCTAGATAAGAATCTAATAGGTACCTACCTAGGTAGGTAGGTAGGTATAGGAGATAGAATCATCATTTATTCCATAAATCTGTATCGAAGAATAGAAGAAACAGGTCTGTATTAAACCAACGCCGATTAGGCACAGTAGACTTTCCAAGCATTCAACTGTTTTGCTTTGTGCCCTCTCCAAGAAAGGGCACCAACCGAACAGGTGTGGCACAAATTAGAAAAGCCATTGGACAAAGGTGATCAGGGTTCTCCGCGTCAGACGCATTCCTCTCCAATAATGCGCCGGCACCTCAACCTTCAAAGCACGTCAATTGGCGTGATATGTGGCACCTCAAGTGAAAATCGACAGCTGCTTTAAGGAAAACAGACATTGTAAATCTAGGGATCGTCTAATAGTCTAACCAAACTCCTAACCTAATCAATAATAGGGTACTCAGAACTCCTAAAACTCCATCTAAAGCTCACTCGCGGGCCATGCGGTATCATCAAGTCATCATAATAATCAATCATCACCGCTCAGCTTGTTGGGGACTAGACCACCTTTCCCCAATCCTTCGTAGCTGAGCTCATTAACTCCAACTCCAGTCCCCGCACAGCTCTTAAGCAAATCGCTTCTCAACAATAGCTGTACCAACCGGCTTCCCAGTCACGAATCCTCCATCAATACCTCCGTATTCAAAGACTTTCTGGCCCCTTAGCCAGGTTTCTTTGACACGGCCCGCAAATTGGTGGCCTTCCCACGGCGAGCAGCGGTTCTTCCAGTGCATGCCCGCCGAGTGTAATATCCACTCTTCGGTGTCATCGAATACGCAAATGTCAGCATCCATGCCGACCTTGAGGGCACCCTTGCGATGCGATAATCCGACCTGTTTAGCAGTCGCAGCGCAACATAGGCGCACGATGTCGGTGATAGTGGGAGCTGATTTGCTCCCCGCTGCCGCTCGCTTCTTGGCCGATGTGTAAAGGATGGGTAAACCAAGTCCGACAGACGAAATGCCACCCCAAGCGGCAAAGAAATCCCCTACGTCTTTTGCAACTTGCGTCGTCTCCGTTGTTTTGCCCCCATTAGCATGAGCCAAGTCAGCTGTCATATCAATACCTGAATCGGAATGATGCATTGGCGGGGCTTCGATGGACTGGACGAAAGGCGGCAGGAGCTTGAGTTCGGGAGTGCAGGGCGAATGATCGGATACGACGGTCTTAATGCACGAGTCTGGTGCAGCAAGCTCTTCCCAAAGACCGTCCTGGTTCAGCTGCTCGCGAATTGGTGGGCAGCACTTATATCTGCAATCGCCGTCGTCGACACCTTCAGCCGCCAGTCCTAGATAATGGAAACAAGTCTCGGCAGTAATATCTACTCCGGACTTGCGGGCAGCCTTCAGGATCGGGATTGCTTGAGTTGCAGACAGGTGTACGATGTGTAGGTGTAAACCTGGGGCTAGGTGTGCGAGGGAGACGATCTGGTCTATCGCGTAGGTTTCGAAGGATGGGGGACGCGACTCGAGGAAAGTTTTATACGATTGTAAGTCTCCATGTGGTGCCAGAGGAGGCTCGGAGGCTTGCACTGCGTCGCCAACCGAATCGGAAATCGGCGGGATCATCTCGGCGTGGAACATAAGGGTCGTCGGCGTACCATTCAAGGTCTTCATTGCAAGGGCAATGTCTTTCGACGAGATAGCAGGAAACTCCTCGACCTATCGACCGCTGTCAGTAATGCCTCCGGATGTCATTGGCTTGCCGTATGTCTAAACTTACACCTGACTCAATTAGGAAGCCTTTAAATCCGCGAACACCCGCGTCTACTAGGGGAAGAAGCTCTTCCGCATTTCCGGGGATAACGCCTCCGTAGAACCCCACATCGACCCAGCACTGGCCCTGACTGGCGGCCAGCTTCTCCTTGAACCCTGCCAAGGTGGTGGTCGGAGGAATAGCATTGAGTGGCATGTCGATAACGGTCGTTACGCCACCAGAAGCAGCTGCCCTGGTGCCTGTGTTAAATCCCTCCCATTCCGTCCGGCCCGGCTCGTTAAGGTGCACGTGAGCATCTACAAGTCCAGGAATCAACAGCTTGGAGCCATAGTTGATATACGTCGTTGAGGGTGCAAACGACGATCTCGGCAGGATAGTAGGCACAATAGCCTCTATCTTTCCAGTGAGAGGTGAGATAGATATAGTAGCTGGGGTAAGTAAGAGACAGTCGTCTGGTAAAGTGATAACCGCCCTCGACGATACGAGGACGGTTAAGGGTCCGGCATTATTTCTAGAAGTGACAGTCATTATGTAAGGTCGACCTGTGGAATTTCTGATGCTACAAGACAAGCTAATATCTTAACAGAATAGAAATGTCGTGGTGGCAGAGAAAGATAAGGATGGACTAGCAACGAGAACAAAGCAGATATCTGCTTATCACAATGTCTTTGACTGCGGGTTGGTCGACGAATGATAAGACAAGAGAAACGAGATAAGAAGACAGCACAGTATGCAGCAAGTATTTGAGGGAATGTATCACAGTTCAGCAGTGATATGCAGCAGTATGTACGATGGTGTGTGTATATGTGTGAAAACTGGAGTGAAAGTGAATGATAACTCAGAGAGAACAAGACCTACTGATGAGAGGCGTACTACGTTGCGAATATATGACGAGAAGATGGGAGAAAGCCGAGAAGAGCGAAGGGGAAGAAAAAAGGCAAATTTGGTAGATGGATACGATCGAGTAAGCGAAGTCACGCTCTTAACCTACGGTGTTTCGGGTTCTACTCTAGAACTAAAGTCAGTCGCCAGTCAGCAGCGATACCGCTACGATAAACGTCTAGTTCGGCTGACTCTAGTACGATCTCGCGAGCGGTGAACCCGTCGTGTAAGCTGTGTGGACTGCGGTGGGTTATAGGGTTAGCCTCGGTAAAGGGGGTTTAAGATAGGCATCTTTAGAACCCCTGGTGAGGGTTTAATCTCGAGACTACTCAAGAATAGGGAAGAGTCGGACTGGTTTGCGGCAGGCCCTGATTCAGAAAGGCGTAACCGCCTAAGAAGATAGGTCGAGAACATCGCGGTAATGGTAGTTGAAAGATAAGAGAAAGACGGGAAGTGGCTTAAAGTGGGTGTGGGTAAAAGATAGTAAGAGGGTACGTTGAGTAATAAGATGATAAGACTAAGAGTAGAAAGAAAGGAAAAGAAAGAAAGAAAAAAAACATTTAGCGGGTGACCCGAATTGGACAATGATTATTATCGGTGAGGTTTGATTGGTCCATAGCCTTTTTTTTTTTTTTTTTTCTGGAACAACCTAGGAAAGGCTATGACTTGCATTAGTTTGATGTTCTCTCTTTCCCTTCTGTAAGGGGGAGAGAGACCAGGGAGGGACTTGACTTTGATTTTAGCCAATACCCGTCGAAGTTAGTCTAATCAGATCGATATCGGACTTCACCGGATTTCTACGTCCAAGTGGATTTTTTGTAAAAAGGTGACACATCACCTAGCAATTTTTTTATCATCTACTATTTCCAAACTCAATTCCAGGGTCCACGATAAGAAAAAAAAAATAAAAGGACAATGGTAAATTCAATGGCAAATATCAAATATCAAATCTTCTCGCGTGATTCAATACTACCAACATAAGAGATATATACATACCTACCTAGGTATACATATGCACGCCCAGAGAAGTTGTTCCATGAACAGATCTCTTGTCTTGACGTCCGTGTTACGTCGATGCGCCCCAACAGAGCGGACGGTGTGGACCATACTATCGGAAACTAAACACTGAACCATAAGTTTTTATCGAGCAATCGTTTCTCGATAAATTCGAGTAAACTTCGAGTCAACTTATCACTACAAACTGATTATTCCACGAATGGCTTCATTTCCCTATCGCATTTGGCAATCCCCCTTTTCGGCTGTCATCGCTACGGCCGGTCTTCCAATATTTATCAAGTAATTTTATGGTAATATTTTCGGTAGTTTTCGGCGACAAAGGTCTCGACTTTCGACTTTCCCATCTTATCACGGGGTAGAATGCCCATGGTCACCTTCCAGCTCACCAACTCACCAATTCATCAGCTTACCAACTCATCAGCTCCACTTCCCGATGACTAGCTGGAATAACACTTCTCGGTGGCTACCGTGGTCTTCGGCCAATCCAGGCAGACATCGCCCTTCCGCGGCCCGTGATCATCTATTTGCTGTGGAGTTTTAAACTTCATAACTCTACCCACAATACGACGGATGTAGTCATGAGATTGGCCCACGTCCGCACGCGCCAGGATATCACGCCTAAAAGAGTTTTCCTACTTGACTACTTTCGTCTTCACGAGTAACCAGGGGCAAATTTTCGATCATCCCGTCGGCTAACCGCGAAACTACTCCGCGCCGGGCCCGAACTACCGGAATCATGGCTTTTTTACACATATTCATGGGATATTTCGACGCAGAAATCCTCTTTTTAGAAAATTGGACCACTGCTAACCTAGATAGTGCTACGCGTCTGATCGCGTTGCGCTACTCTAAAATCCACGTCGTTTCCGTAAAGTCGCCGCGACCATTAGCTGCTTCGCCGAGTATTGAGAAGATTTACTCGTAAGTCTTGCTCGCTAACAAGTGACTAACAGCGTAGCAATGTAACCTCCAGGAGCTACCCATAGGCGACGTGGACGTATATGGGATTGAATTGGCATTGAATACCTATATTTACTACACCATTCCAGCCGATTCATATATTTTCCAAAACGATTAACAGTTTATACTTCTACTGTTTCTCGAACTTCTAATTAACCTAAACGATTGCGTGAAAGTGATTACAGATGTTGTGGCATTATCATAAAGCCATATACTAGACCGTAGGAATGAGCAACTCAGCTTGCACATTCCAGTCATGGGAGCGTGAACATTCGGCCTTATTGATTTGATTGCTGACTCGATGGAAAGTCTGGTCGGTTCCAGTCGAAAGTATCAAGCAGGTCAAAGCTGAAGTCCAACTGTGTTGATGAATCCCACTGGAATACCGCCGGAGGCTCATATATGCTCGATGCTGCATTTAACGTTTGATCGAGAACGCGTTGTATTACTGATTTGGCGTCGCTACACAAGTCTCCGTTCGGAGCCGACGGGCTCACCCAGTCGAGAAATGCAACGAGAAGACTTAACTTTTGGATGATATTAGAGCGAGTAATTCTCGAGTCGCTATGGGGCCTTAGATGAAGGGTGGGTTTCAGCAGCTCTAAGCAGAGAATACCGCCAGCGGGAACAGCATAAGCCATGACCTTGATATCTTCATTAGAAACGATACCAGTGCTATGACATATATATCTGTTGACTTACAAGCCATTCACAGTCATTCCTGAATGATGCCATCCTATCTAAATTTAGGTAATCTGTTCCGCATTAGTATTCACAGCAGGCGCGCAGGGGGTATTCGATGAAAGGAGCTATTGACATACTGCGATGATGTTAGTCTCCATTATTTATTACAAGGCATAGTATCGGTATTATAAGTTTGTGGACATACCAAGGTAAGGTCTGATTAACCAAGTCAAAGCTGACTTTCAATAAATCACCTTTATCCTGATGGCCGAACCGAAGTAAGAGCCTTTCGATGAAAAACATATTCTGCAAATGCTCTAGTTGTATGAACGACCTTGTTGATAGATTCTCTTGAGGGATATCGTAATTTTCGATATCGCGAGGGTGAAAATGTAGCCATGGAGGAAATTCAGCAACTGCTGAAAGCTCACGGGTTCGGAGTTGGCTACTAGTCTTAGCTCATGCATGGTCGTGAAACACATATATAGAGCCTCGCTTACAGAAGAGTTTCAATAGAAAATGCGTTTGGAGACGCGTTTTGTCTATGGTCGAGAGCGATCTTGAATATTTCCTCGCGAATTATTGCGATAATTGCCCGAGCACGAATGTTAGTCGAGGGATATATCTCCCCGTCGGTATTCCAACCCTTTTCGTCGAGGCGCGAAACAGCTTTCATGAAGGTGTCATGATCGGAGAACAAATCTTCGGTGCTAATATCGAGTGGCAGGGGCGTCGATGAGTACCGAGAGCTAATCAACGGGGGTCGTCCGGTGAAGGAGACAACTACCATATCCATCGTAAATAAATGATGGAAAAATCTCTTCTTTATTTCCGTTGCTAAGGATGCTTCGCGTCGAGCCTTCTCTTCTACAGCGTGGAATCCCAGGAAAGTAAGCAATGCAATAGTTTCCGCATGTGCCCTCCACACGACCAAGTCTACGAGGTTGACGGTTAGTAACGACTCCGATATTCCAACATGATACTTGAGTTAGTATAATGGGTGCAGATGCAGGCTACGTACCGGCATCTCCGACGAACACTATAATAATAAGAGTCAGTAATGACTGGGTCTGGTAGGTGGCTTAGAAGGCGAAATATATTGGTCGGGGCTTTATGCTGGTTTTGAAAACAAGCAAAGGGTGGACGACGACGATGATATCTCTTACGTCTGCTATGGGAGACACAGGGTGGAAGAAGGAATATTCGCAATACGTACTCGAATCCGTAACAGTGCATCTCTGGCTTAGACAGAGCATCATGGAGTTTCCGGGTGAGAACTCTTTCGATAATTCGAGGCAGAGACGCATAGTCTCCCTTGATATGCGGAACCCGCGATCAAACTCCGCGGAACGTTTCCCTCTCCAAAATTCGGTATTCGAACCAGGAACGAATTCCCAAAAGACTGAAAGAACCCCTATCGCCTCCCAGCGTATGTTCTTCCCCGAGAACTGGCCGAACCACTTATCTGGGTCAGATTCTTCGTCAGAGAACGGCCTCGAAGTATTAGCACAAATAACCCGAGCAAGCTCCTCTAATTTAGCTGCTGGGCGGTTTCCCCGTCCGAAATGATCACCGAAGGCCTCATAAAAGGACTTGGATACTCTCTCTGCGATAGAACGGATCCAACCATCGCTCCCGGGCTTGAACCTCATTGCGCTCCCTTGAGTCGGTTCGGGTACGTTGCGTAGCACTGCCAGAGCCATATCACGAACCCTAACAGACATCTTGGTTTGACTACCTTCAATAGGGGCATGGTGAGCGAAACTATCGGATTGAGTAGCGACACTTGCTGATCCCCGAAGGAGTGATAGACTATTTTCGGTGTCTTCATAGATGTTGCAGTAGCTGGTTGGACCAAGGTAGCCAGGCCTGGTATGACCGGAAACTGGAACATCTGGCGTTAAAGCAGGGCTATTTGGAGAATGCTGAAGACTTCCGCGTCGTAGAGATGGGAGCGGTGTAGAAGGCGTCGGAGTCGGCAATGGGCTCTTCGACGTCGATATCCTCGAGCCCGACACGAGATACACGCATTCGGCATCTTGCTTTCTTTTCTTACACCGATTACAGACCGGTTGTGTATGGTCGCAAGCTAGTTTACGTTTACGACAAGGCTTGCATTTCGAATTAATACATATGGGTATCTCGGGACGGTTGGCGCGCACTACTTACATCGCATGCTTGTGGTCGACCGTTACGGCGAAGAAGCAATGGTTGGTTAGCACCCCCGTTCATTAGGAAGTTGGGTGTAAGTACAATAAGTAGCGAGGGGGCTCTTCGAAAGTAATCCGAAGCCGTGAACCAAAAGCTTTGATTCCGAGATATGTTGATACGGAACCTCAAATTTGAAATCCAAGGTAGAAAGGGTGAGTGCTAGGTCGGCTTCGGCTTCGGCTTGACATGGAAGAAAGAAGCCAAATCCGTCAGATTGACCCCACTATGAAGGCTTTGATTCGTCAAATCAGAATCGCACGACATCTTACGGAATGAATTCGGTGCTCGGTGCGCTGTCTCGGCTTAGAAACCAAAGTAAAAATATCAAATATGAGTAATGCCGTGGAAAGGGGATTTAAAGAATTATAAAGAAACTGGGAGTTCTTGGAAGGTTATATTAATTGATGGGTTCTTTTCTCAAGAAAGTGAAGTTACTAATAACATCGTTTGCGACTCAGTTAAACCTTCATAGTCCTGACCCACCTACATCAACAATACATTGTGTTTACTACGACTACCTACCTATTTAATTGAAATCAACTTGTCCGATAACCGTACGCGTACAAGTCATAGAATTTGTCAAAATGTCATCCCAAATAAGACGATCGTCAATTGTCTCGGAGAAAACCCTGGTAGCTACACCAAGTCAGAGAGAAGATGGCCTCAAAGAGAAATCCCAAGAGAGTAGCAACTGTGAGCTATATATTTCAATTCATTCCGTTTGATTCTCTGCTACTATCCTGCTAACATCTATCCAGATGAAGGCCGCAGGCTTTCTTCCTCTGTCAAGACTATAGCTGCCCATAGTTCGCTCCCCAGTAAGATGGGTAAAGCTATGGAGAAGGTCAAGTCGAAGTTATGGGAGAACGACAGCAAGTCCAAGCCTAGGGACAAACAGCGAGTTCGTGATGGGTATCCGGACACGGCGTATATGTGGCGGTCGTTGGCAGGTAAGTAATATCACAACAATGTGTCTTTAAGGAGCAGTCAATTAACAATGTAGCAGAGACAAAACTTTAGGCTCTGGAATTGGAGCCTTGATGCTTCGCCTAGTCTGTGGTTCGATCCTCTTGATATTCCCGTTTTGATTGTTGAATAATTAGCGGATTGATTTTGGGCCGGGACTATACGGTATTAAATTCTACGACGTTATTGTATCTCAAGTGGTGATTATATTACAATTAGGTAATTTATGGCTGGCGCTTTAGGTATGAAAATCACAGGAAACAGGGGTATTCGGTATTGAGGATTAAGAGCGCCGAATATCGACTATCGAAAGCACTTTAGGTGGTAAAGATTGATTTATAACTTTTTGTGGGAAATGCGACGAGGGCTGAATTATATATGAGCTCCATAATGTGATTTACGGGTCTTTATGGGAATTTATTGTTAGGTTGGTACAGATTGATCCGAAGGATGGAGTTATAAAGAGAGAATACACCTATATAGCGAGAGGATTATCTTCGGAGGAATTAATTGACATATATTAGAGAGTAGACATATAACTAGGATTAGGTACTTGTTGATCACGTCCCCTTGACGTCATCTTCTTATATGTCTAGGCGCCAACATGCATAGAAAAGGTCGAATAAGCTTGTGAATGACTACACCAACAGCATGACTAGAACATATAAAAGCTTCTAACAAACCACACCAAGTTTGTCCTTCAAAAACATCGTATTTTCGCTTCATGCTCAGCGACTTACGCCCAAAGAATGACTTTCATTAACCTCCTTACAGTCGCTCTCGTGTATATCGGGCTTGGCTTATTGCTTTATACACTTTTCCTCCTTGGATATAGAGCCACACTTCATCCCCTGAGCAAATACCCTGGTCCCCTAGTCGGCAAGTTTACAGATATCTATAGCCTCTACCATGCTGCTTCGAAGCACCTACATCTTGCTATTTGGCAAAACCATCTTAAATATGGTACGAAGATCCAACACGCTCTATAATCGCCCATTAACCTGTCAGGTCCTGTGATAAGACTTGGTCCAAACAAACTGGTATTTAGTTCGATTACTGCCCTACGAGGTACGTCTTCCTGTTAGCTTTCATCGCGCAACGGCTAAAATAACCTTGTCCAAGACATATACAACAATGAACGACTGTCAAAATCGAGAGCCTATTTAGTGGCAATGCAAGCTCCAGGAGTGCATAGTATATTTGATGTAATCGACAGACAGTTACATCGTAAAAAGCGTAAAGTGATCGGGCAAGCCCTCACGCAGCGGGCGATGCGGGATTTTGAGCTCATCATCATCGAACAGACCACCGTTTTCCTCAAGAAGATCTATGATGCATCACAGGTCACCCCCTATAGCCCAATTAATATGACTCCAGCGTGCAGATACCTTGGTGCCGATATCGTGTCATTACTTGCCTTTGGGCAGGCGCTTAACACTCAGACAAGTTCGGAAAATCGATTTTTAGTGGAAGGCTTAGGCGCTGGGAGTTTCTTCCAGAATATGCGGATACAATACCCAAAACTGGCACGACTACGTCTTAGCAGTCTACTAGACTTATTCGCCAAGATTAGAGGTAAGCGTGCTAAGGCTAAGGAACTAATCGAAAAGCTCATCACTACGCGTATTGCGGAGGGTATAGAGGCCAAACACGATCTTTATTCCATCGTTGCCAGCCAAATTGACACTGAAGGGAATGGAAATATTAGGCATAGCGAATTCTGGACTGAGTCCCTGTTTTTCTTGCCTGCAGGTTAGGCTCCCTTCTCTATAACTGTGTACATGGACTAAGCATTACCCAAATAGGAGGCGATACGACATCCACGTGCCTCGCAACGTTATTCTTCTATCTCTCTCGTAATCCGGTCTGCTACCAGAAACTTTCCGAGGAAATTCGTTCAACGTTTACTAGCGGATCCGAAATTCGGGATGGGCCGCAACTTAGAAGTTGCGAATATCTCCGTGCTTGCATCGATGAGGCTCTTCGCATAGCACCCCCAGTACCCAGTGTTCTGTGGAGAGAAGAGGTCTTAACAGCGACAGAAAAAGGCGATATCGTGGTCGACGGACATGTCATTCCGCGGGGAACACAAGTTGGAGTCAGCATCTACTCGCTGCACCACAATCCTGATTACTTCCCAGACCCTTTTACTTATAAGCCAGAAAGGTGGCTTACGGATACTTCCGAAACTCAAAGCAGTACTATGCGTGAGGCGTTTAATCCATTCTCGCTAGGATCCCGCGCGTGTGCAGGTAAGGCAATGGCGTACATGGAGATCAGCGTACTGATAGGTAGAGCTTTGTGGTATTTTGACTTCAAAGCAGCTCAAGGAGCAGAGGGGCAATTGGGAGCAGGAAAAGAGGGCGATAAAACAGGGAGAGGCCGAACGTCGGAATTCCAAATATATGATGTCTTCAGTAGCACGCACGATGGACCAAATTTACTATTCTCTAGTCGGAAGGAGACGATAGGGGAAATACTCGCGGGGAGTGCCGAATAGTGCCGCATGAGTGGCCGTATCAGGCTACGCGGTGATATTGGCAAAATTTGGGATAGTTAACACGCACACAGGAATTACATCTTGATATAAATCACAGTCTCTGAATTATGGGAGAGATCCAATCGAATATGGTCTCAAGTCAGTTAGAGTAGCCATTAGCAGGCTAAATTAACAAGAAACACTAATGTGTTTATGAGATGGACCCTATGGCAGTTCTTTTCTCGTGTAACTGAGGCCATACGTATTATCAATGGGCTCTGTTAAACCTGCGCATCATGTAGGTATCTAGCACACGGATAAGACCTTGGGACTTACGAAAATGGATTTATATACCTACCGGGCAATCGTCTGTCGTGAAACCAGCCGCCCCCTTCCTTCTCATGCACTAGTTTCACTTGAGCTATTCTTCCACTAATAATAAGCCTGGATCGGGAATTGCCTCCTCCAAGCTCCAAGACGAGACAGTGTGAAAATACGTCCTAATCGGGTTATACGCCTCTTGGCGCCTCATCATCTTATCACATTTATTCCTGTAGGAAATCCGCCTTCTCCGCGGCGATGGAACTAGAACTAGCAATTCGCAGAGAGGTATATAGCGTATAGGCTCTCATCAACTCGTAATTCACGTGCAGTGACCCTCATTCTGGGTTAAAGAAGGCCTTATTAGTCTTGATTATATTTCAAACGCTAAACTCCCTGCAACTATCATGGCTCATAGTACCGGCGCCCACTGTTCCCCTGAGACTTCCTCTGGTCACTTAAATCAGCCCAGTGCGGCCCAATCTTCCAATACTCAACTGTCACCAATGTTGGATTCATCTGAACTAGCTGAGCCACATGAGGGAAGGCGCTCGGTTAGGATCCCAGATTTATTCTCTTCAATTATGGCTACCAAACCGGTAGTGAATCCTAATTATTTTAAAGTCAAAGCCGCAGGTGATAGATGGATTAAAAGGTGGGTTTCTATAAACGCAAATGATATAGCAAGTTTAACTGTGCTAATATCTAAGGATTATGAAAATGGACGAGAAAGCAAGTGACAAGAACTCGAAAGTGGACTTTTGTTACATGATATGTATATGGGCGCCCGATGCCGACGAGGAAGCGCTGCGGATTATGCTTGATTGGAATAACTGGGTCTGCTACACTTCCCTACGTCCCAATCATGTCTTTCGTGAGAGCAGGGAGTACTGATGAATCATTTACAGATATTCCTCTTTGATGACCGTACGTGGGTTTATAGTCAATGTCCTCTGGATTACTGACAGGTCTTTTCGTCTAGAGTTTGACGAGGGTCACTTGAAGGACGATCCCGTAGCAGCACAGCAAGAGGTTAACGCAACCATGGCCGTTATGGAGGATGATTCGCCACTAGTAAGGCCAGAAGAGAGCCCAATTCTATATGTCTTCCAGACTTGTTGGCTACGGCTGAAGCAAAGAGCGCCAACTGGTACGTTCCTATGAGATTGATGCGGTCTAGACGTTTGGCTTAGTTGGGAAATAGAGATACAACAACGATACAAGGAGCGGCATAAACGGTATTTTGACCAATTGGTAGCGCAAGTCCAGGAAATAGCGCGGGGACAAGTTTTAACTGGCGATGTGGTCACATATCTTGAGGCTCGAAGGCGGACTATTGGGGTCTACCCGGCCATCACGCTTGCAGAGTACGGTGAAGGGGTTCGGCTCTCGGACAGCGTTTTGTCTCACCACTCTCTACAAGAATGCATGCGCATAACAGCAGATCTAGTGATTTTGTGCGTTTAGGGCGATTTCTATATAGTGAGTTCGTTATATTTCTGACGATACTATCTAGGGTCAACGACATCTTGTCATACAAGAAGGATTTGGTGTGCTCCCCTGTCATAATACGGCATTAATTCACTTAACGAGCTAACAATACTCCTCAGGACTTAGGCGTCGATTACAACTTAATTACGCTTCTCATGAAGCAGAACCTGTCTTTGCAGGAGTCTATGGATAAAATCGGTGCCCTTATTGAAAGTTGTTACAGAAATTGGTATCTTACGCTCGCTGAGTTACCGCTATATGGGGAAGAAACCGATAATGAAGTACTTCGCTTTGTCGAAGCCTGCCGTTGCGTGGCTCTTGGCAACTTGTACTGGAGGTAAGTTTACGCTAACATGAAAGGTGAAATACTAAAAAAATAGCGTAGCTTCAAGACAGGACGATATCTCGGCTCGGAAGGCCACGATCTTCATAAAACACGGACAATGTACCTATAGCATGGAATCGGAACACTTCTCGGGCGTGGAGTATGCTTCATATCCAAAGTCTGACACGGGTTGTAAAGGTATCCATACGATGCCCAGCATGGAATCAAGCTCGACAAATTTGGTCAGCACTGCACGAACTAGTCTATTGCACCACCGCCTTCATGTTTGGAGGCTGAAACAGTCGGGGCCCGTCTCAAAAAGCGATGTATAGGCGATATCTTTAAGGCCTACATTTTCATCAGCGCCGTTTGTAGATCTGAGCGATACTGTGTCTCACTCCAAGGGTAACTACGTTTTCACTAAGATAGAAAGTGACTGTGTAGCAAAGTTTGTAAAAGCTTTCGGTTGGCGGCATATGTGCCTGGTCGACTGACTGGTGGTTGGCGACATCAATCTCTTGAGCAATAACTTAGCATTTAATGATGTTTATCGAATTATACAAAAGAGTACCTAGCTAAGAGGTACCTACCGTTAACCATTTGGCTCTTAGTCTCCCTCTAGTAGTTCAATATAATTACCACATTATCTAAGTACATAGGAAATTTTGAGCATAGATGCTCTTTTGCTTTATTAACCAGATCCAGAAGAGGCGGTATGAACCAGGCGAACAGCTTTGCTGTTTGACTGTTGGCGTTTGTAGCAGTGTAGCACTAAAACCTCCTAAGCTGAACCATCTTCTTAGTATGCACCCACGTCTTAATGCCTCATTCGTGGGGTACCTGCACTAGGCACCGCTAAGATACCTGGTAGGTGCTCGTTAGTTGGTCTCAGATGCTATCGATAGGAAAGCCAAGCACTGTTTTACGCTCACTTGCATTCCGTACAGATTGAATGTAACCATCGTTAGACCCCTGAATGAGTCTAATTGCACCATATTATATTATACAACTGATTCCCTGTATGCCTACAGAACTTAATTCACCTAGTTCCATTAACTACCTACCTAGGGAACTATATCTCTTAGTATTATGGTTTCTACCCAACTAGGTACAGGTAGGTACCTGGCTTACAACTTCATCTTGGATGTAACGAAACACCGAGAACTGAGGGGCAAATCAAATGCGCGATCACGGCGAAAGCATTGTTTAATTACCTGCAGTATGCTGCTACGTTGTACCATCATGAGCAAGATCATAATTGCGTAGCCGCCAACCTTCCTCATTCTATGTAGCGTTTTTAACCAACCTAGCATCTAATATGCAGGAACAAGCACGAAAGATTCACCAATGCATGGGGACATATATGACCCCTAAGATTTACAGATCTGGTTGTGATCGGACCGGCTCCTCATTTGCTTATCAACCTGCCCTAAGATACTGCTCTAACAGCATCTATTCGTAAAAACCGACATACCCCTGATATTATATTGCGAAAAAGTGGCATGGGTACATGCGACATGCTCGTCTTCTCATTGATGAACTCCGGCAGGATTTAGTACCCCGCGTTTCCGAGATAATTGGGGGAACAAGGACGCACACCGCACGCCGCGCAGTTCATAGATATATCATTCGATGTAACGGTGGGGACAAGCATTAGGATACCTGCTCCGGTCACTGGCAAGGCCTCGGTGCAGTTTGCATGATGCAGTACCATTACTGCGTATCCGGCGAGTACACCGGGACACCTGGAATGGAAGGTTATTTCCATCTAGACGGACACGAGAACCGGTCACGACCATAGGGCAGGTCCAAGACATGTCTCTCTCTCTCGCTCCTCCTTACTCCTTGGAGACACTCTCGACGCGTTTATCTTATCATGCTAGTCGAATTCTTGTCTGCAGATTGTTTATCTTAACCTTGGAGTCGTCAGGTGCATCATCACCCTCCATGGAATGTATTGATTACCAGGGTAACTCTTTATCAAGTAAGGATATAATATATGGGCATATCACATTCGTTTACTCTTTCCTCCCCCCTTCTCGACTTGCTCTTAGCAGCAAGGAAGTCTAGTCGTCATGCCTTCATTTGGCTTGTGCCCGCGTTCGATCGCTTTTATTGTCTTGGCAACGGCTCTGGGCAGTGATGCCGCCGCCATAGATCCTCTTTCGTATGTCGATCAATTGATCGGAAGTCGAAATGGAGGAAATATCTTTCCGGGTGCCACAATCCCTTACGGGATGGCCAAAGCTGTCGCAGACACTACCAGTGGAAGTAATCAAGGAGGGTTCACGCTTGACGGAACTCCAATTTCTGGTTTCTCAGCGCTGCACGACTCGGGAACTGGAGGCTCGCCGTCCTTGGGAAATTTCCCGCTCTTCCCATATGCGAGCTGCCCAGGTGATGATATAAATCGATGCGATTTCCCCAAGAAGACCCGCGCCAACCATGGCCAGTTTGACCAGAATAAAGTCGTGGCGCGCCCGGGGTATTTTGAGGTTACGCTGAACTCCGGCGTTAAAGCTGCCATGACCGCTAGTAAACATGCTGCGCTTTTTCAATTCACTTTCCCTGCGTCAGATGGAAACGCCTCGCATCCTCTCATCTTGCAAGATCTAACAGACCTTTCCGACTCTCGTCAAGATAACGGTACTGTTTCCGTTGATGAGAAAACTGGAAGAATCACCGGAAGTGCCCGTTTCCAGTCGAGTTTCAGTCAGGGAAAATAGTGAGTCTCATTTGCATGTCTTTATCTCATCACCTAGCATATCTGAAGGGCTACGCAGGCAGCTGTCATCCTTAACTTATTTCATAAATATAACTACTAATTTCACTTTCCATATAGTGTGGCTTATTTCTGCACTGACTTTTCAGGTCCTGAGATACTCGATAATGGCATTTTTGTAAATAGTAGGGCAACGGCCGATGTCAAAAACCTGACAATCTCTAGATCGATTAATGGGTACCCTCTCCCTGGAGGAGCTTTCGTTCGATTTGCCTCGACCGACACCCCAGTCCTGGCTCGCGTGGGTTTGAGTTTCATAAGCACCGAACAAGCCTGCTCAAATGGCGAGGCCGAGGTTCCAGACTTCAAATTTGATGAACTCGAGCAGGCCGCTGCTGATACTTGGAGGCAGAAACTTAGTCCGATCACTATCACACCTGGTGGGGTAGATGAGGATCAGATCAAGAACTTCTACAGTGGTATATATCGCACGATGGTGAACCCCCAGAATTACACTGGAGAGAATCCTGTATTCAACACAGGCGAGCCGTATTTTGATTCATTCTATTGGTAAGTTAAGAGCTGTGTGTATTATACAACTTAAGTACTAACGGGAAAAAGCCTTTGGGACAGTTTTCGGAGTCAGATACCATTTCTCACCCTTGTGGATCCAGATGCAGTTGCCGAGATGATTAGATCCTTAATTGATACATATAGATACGAGGGATGGTTGCCTGACTGCCGTATGACTTTCTCTAAGGGTTACACACAGGTCAGATCTTGCCAGTCCCTACCTAAACACGGTCTAAGCTAATAATTCTCAGGGTGGCTCGAATGCTGATGTAGTCTTGGCGGATGGGTATCTCAAAGGAATCACAGCTGGTATTGATGTAAGTAGCCCTCTGCTTCGAAGGGTTATCTGAACTGCGTAATAACTTGGTATTTTGGGGCAGTGGGACGTAGGCTATGAGGCTGTCGTAAAGGATGCCGAAGTTGAGCCATTCGATTGGTCTAGTAATGGACGCGGCGGTCTGGACAGCTGGAAACGTCTCGGATATATTATAAGTCTATCCCTACCCCGACTTGTTCTTCACTCTAAGCTAACCTTTACCACCCCGTGCAAGACCTCGATTGGCGTGGCTTCGGAACCATGACTAGATCCATTTCTCGGACTCTTGAATACAGTTATAACGACTTTGTCATCGCACAAATGTCACAACTAAGAAACAACACTGCTGATTCGGAGAAATACCTGCAGTCCAGCGATAACTGGAAGAACCTATACAAGGAAGATCAGACCTCCAAATTTGCCAACGGCCAAGACACAGGGTTTAAAGGTTTCTACGCCCCGAAGTATCTGAACGGTACTTGGGGTGAACAGGACCCTCTATTGTGCAGCAATATCGATAACTCTGGCGCGGCCTGTTCGCTCCAAAATACGGCCCATGAGACCTTCGAGAGTAGCATTTGGGAATACGGCTTTTTCGTACCACACAACCAAGGTGACTTGATCACCCTATACGGAGGCCCAGCTGAATACGTTCGCCGCCTTGATTTCCTGCATGATCAGAATATTACGTACATTGGAAATGAACCGGCCTTCCTCACTGTATTCCAGTACCATTACGCTGGTCGACCTGCTTTATCAGCACGACGTGCGCACTTTTACATTCCTCGATTCTTCGATACAACTCCCGAAGGCCTTCCGGGAAATGACGACAGCGGCGCGATGGGGTCATTTGTGGCTTTCTCCATGATGGGCTTATTCCCAAACCCTGGGCAAAATGTGTACCTTATAATCCCTCCGTTCTTTGAGAGTGTGAATATTACACACCCACAAACCGGTAAAACCGCAACTATCCGCAACGTCAACTTTGACCCCTCATACGAAGGTATCTACATCCAAAGCGCAACCCTTGACGGAGAGCCGTACACGAAGAACTGGATCGATCACAGTTTCTTCACGGAAGGCAAGGAACTTGTTCTTACACTAGGAAGAAATGAGAGCTCCTGGGGCACAGCTGTCAAAGACCTACCTCCAAGCTTGGGAGAATACACTGGGTTCAACAAAACAACATCCGGAAGGAGAGCAGCACGAAACATAGGTACCAAGTACAAGGCAGGGTTTAGCCAAGGAGGGCCAAGACTCAATTGATAGAGTTTAGATCAAGTATATCAAGAGCTGTAAAAAGACAATATTAATATTCCAAGTAATAATATTAAAATCCATGCAAGTCAACATATGTGAGATGTGATTATTGATAAGGTATATTATCATTTAGTTGGCCAAACCCATACAGCGACTCAAAAGCTATCAACATGTTGATGTATAATATAATATTATGAAACTACACGAAGAGTAATAAGGTGTTTACAGGAAGGCTATAATAACCTATCAGATATAATATCGAAGAGTTGTATCTAGTTAGTTGAAGCGTCACTATCAGGTAGAAAAGCTATTGAATATAGTGAAATCCTCTATGGTGTCTTAATACCACCTCTCATAGGGTCAAAGTTGTGCCACGTCTTTCTCATGGGTTCTTATATTGAAATTGGTTAAAATGAGTGGTTAAGAGGCTGCTATCAGCTGTAGTACATTGTGTCTTGGTGTATAACACATAAACAAAAGGGCAGTATACAATCGACAGATCTAGTTAATTTAGAAGTACAGCTCATATACTATATCTTTTGACAGCATCGGTTCTAACCATCTATCTACTAATAATCATCTAGTAAATTGATGGTTATAACTTTGAGTTTACTTAACAATAGTCTATAATTAAACACATGTATGGAGTAGAATAATATAATAAGTAGGTACATAGATACATCTTCTACGCTGCTATTTATAATTGTTGTGAATGTAATTATGACATAGCATTAAATTATTATTAACCACCTATCATGTTTTTCTACCTAGTATTTCCTGTGAAGAGATAAGGGATGCTTGTTGTATCAGATAAATAGGTTATTGATATCACCCGGGCGAGCACTATCAAGAATACCGAAGAACTCCGAGCGTATCCATTTGCTCGAATAATGACGTCCATTTATGCTCAATAGAATTGTCTTGGCGTCACCTGCCTTGAGTCGTAGTAGCAGTGTTTGCAACTCTGGTCGAAATCCAACTCTACCGAACCGGGGAAAGAAGAAATGTGGTGATTTCTGAGACCTCCATGGTTGTAGTTGTAAGAGATCGGGCTTAGAACACACTGAACTGTTAGACAGCACATATGGGCCTCACCTTTTCACGGTTCCCGACTCCGGATTGCGCCATACGTAGGTATTTAAGTGGTAAACCTATCAGTTAGGCTTGCCGGGGAACCTCGGATGGGGAAAATGGACTGAGTGACGGCCAGCATACTGCAAAGCAGCTATCGAGGATTGACGGAATAGTATTATGGCACCGTCGTTATCATCTTGCATGCACATCCCGTCTCGATCTTGTTGCTGGATCATTATCCGGTGGGGGTACGGCGAGCTTATTACCAGTCAAATAACCATCCCAAGACCCTTCTTACGTCCTCTTTACCAGTGCAGCGATTTACAGCTCGACGCATGCGCACCTACCAAAATGCATGAACCGCACCGGATGTAACCCTGCGTGCCGCGAGCTCTCCAACGTTACCACTGGCTCATATCTGGGGGAAAAGCGGAAACGATCGTCTTTTCCTTGGAACGCGAATTTTGGCACAGCGTTGGCTGTCAAAAATTTGTCCGTAGATCACCTCCGCATTATGTGTGTCTTAGAAATGGGTTTTTGGAAGGATATAGAAATGTTGGGGGAAGCGCCTCATCTTATAATCTGAATTAGTCCTGATATCGAGTAATTAGCCATTGAAAAGATACGGGTAACAGGTAGTTACTATATTGTGTAAGTAATAAGTAGCGGGTTTGGATAATTGATGGATATATCTGATTCGTTGTTAGCTTTTTATTACGTTACCCTTTTTCCACATAGAAATTTCTGACACTACTATTCGTAGAGAGTATAATATACTTTAATATGTACTTCTCTTACTAGGTATTTTTGTAAGAATACGATACATGTAGAAGGCTTATAAACTATTAAGCCCCTTTATGATATTCATATTAGTTGTTTAGTATTAAAGCTTATAGAGATAGTGGGGGTAAAAGCAAGCTATAGTCGCCCCCTTCTATGACTACTGCCCCAATGGTTCTTGCAATAATCTTCTGCCGAGCATGGCAATATGCACATGAAGTTCCAGCCTCACTAGAGACCAAAATACCTGAGTAGTTGGGTCACCATAGCCCAATCCAGCGGAACCTTTCATGTGACACCCACGAATCAAGAGTCCCTTCCCCGCTCCCCTCTTGTTCCTAAACATGGTCCATCCAGTGATTCTAGTCTCACGGTTCCTCGTCGATGAGATATGTCCCGAGATTGTCTACTTCGGTAAGCAAGGCTACTATTACGCCGAAAGCCCAACGGCGACCCTGTGAAGTATGGAGCCGCTTTTGCACGGTTACACACGGATGCTTTCATCCTTGAATAAGACGTATCGAATCCCTAGAGTTGCATAGGTTATAGTGTGGATACTGTTTATACCTGTGAATAAACGAAAAAAAGATCGATGGAAAGGTTACACACCTAGCCATTTTTTCAAATACTAGATGATCTAATTCGTCCTTCCATAGCAATGTCACGGAGCTAGTGTCAATATTGAATTGCATCCTCACTTCGAAAGACTCCAGTCTCCTTCCACCACGTTGCAAACTCGAGACATTTGGGTGAAATCCATATTCTCACCGTAAAATCACGCTTCTAGACAGCTTGAGTGGGAAGCTTTGGGCAGTAGGAGTAAATTAACCAAATCAACGATGGGCACCAACCAAACATGCTCGGCGATGATGTGGCCCTATTCTAGTAGTTGAGAATAGAGCACGATCGTACGAAGCGGTGTAGAGCGATCGGGGAGATATTCACGGCTCGTTCACCACCGAGAAGGACTTTGCGATAAGTAGGTCGAGATGCAGCGGACTATCGGTAAGTGATGCCGTCATAATCGTACGAAGTCTAGTATACCACCAGAGGCTAAGTTGCATCTAACTGTCGACGATGAGGATTTCGATACCCAACAGAAGAGCCAAGCATTTTGAGCCTTAAGAGATAGAGGGGAAGGTAACATACTAGCTTCGATGCAGCTCATGATAGCGTCAAAGTAGTATGCAGCTGAGCAGTTCCAACGGGACGTTTACGATGGGGAATCTTACGCCGGTCCAAGCTAACCCTGATGGATTTCGTCAAATGCTTGCCTTTTTTATGATTTCCATGTCTACTTTAAATGCAAGCAAGGGTTCCATATTATTAAAGTCTTATGCCATAGTTGCATGTTCTTTATTCTAGATAATGCTGCGAATTTGATTGGGAGCTTTTATGTTAGTATACTGTCTTAACGGAGCCAATCTAGCCAGCACCCCATCCCCTATTTACTAACAAAGTATACAAATTTTGAAAATCGAGAAGGAGTACGCAATAATTATCAAGTCATTTTACAATGAATATACTGCGATATCATACGAGGTATCGTTGATTTCTTTTCCTAATATCAGGATACTAATCTCGGAATTGGAGTGTCAGGCACCAATCCCGGCGGAGTCTGAATTTGATTCGCTTGTTTTCAGAAGCCCACCTCAAGGGAAAGTATAGGTGCCTCTTTTGAAGTACGGCTTAACCAGAAACTTATTCTCCTGCATATCAATCCATAATAAATCATCTAAAGCGGCGCTGGGTGACACAGAATGAATGGATTAGCTGTTATGTCTACTAAGATAGGAGACTGAAGTTGAAGTTGGAAATTTCTTTTGAGAGGCTATGTTGATCGCCTGACCACATTCTCTTATTGTAAATCGTCCCATACTTAACTCGAAATAAAATCGTCTGTCACATTTAACCTAGCGAGGTAATTGAGGAAGCATTAGCTAGCTTTATTAAGTATTAGTGTGCTCAGTTGACCGGTAAAATATGGGGTTTCATGGCGGCCTTTAGTGTCCTGACAGTTACAATTAACTGCTAGTTAGAGCACATCGAACCCGCTTCCATGGAATCTGGGTAGAGAGCTCCGACTTCAAACGATATCCCACACGCTAGTTGCCGATCTAGTAAATCATGGATTCTATTTGTAGCGGTGGGACGGGCGGTTATCTAAGAACAACTCGAAAAGTTGGATGATCAACGACTATGCCATGTATTTCCAGGCTACCTTTTAAGCGTCGCGAGTGTGACTACTGGCCCGTCTGGCAAGACAGCAGTCAATCTTGATGCCAAGAGGCCTAGGCAAGGAAGCCATCTATCCTCTATCCACCCGAAGGGTATAGTTCTGTGGATCCAAACGATAACAAAAGGTTGCTAATTCACTACGGGGTTCCTCTTAATTCTCACCAAGTTCACCGTACGCTGCTGGTTGATCCTTGACATCGATGGAGTCTTAATGGGGACGTTGACCAAAGAAGAACACGTTTACCTTAGTACACCAGGTAGTCTCGTAGAACTATTCGAGAAACAGCTATTGATTGACGCTCACCGAGCACAACTACGAAGAGTATACGCAAAAAGCACTCGACATAGAGTAATCAGTCAATGTACCTAAAGGTACCTCTTATAAGCTAACAAGTATTGTTCATGCTAACTAGCCTCTTATTAGAGTAATAGGATGCGTGTTGCTATTGCAGAGCCGAATTGATACTTGAACCAGGATTCGCTGCTGACCCCAGCCGATACGAAGCTATTAAACCGATTGATTAACAGCTTGCGCCAGATATGCGAATGCAGCTGGATGGGTCCTCGCATACCCATAAAGGAGAGTATACAACCTGTATGTATGGATCCGCAGCAAACATGCTTGGGCATCTCAACCATGCTATGCCATGATGGACCCCTATCTTCGAATCATCGCCATCCCACGCATCGGTTTATCGTTAGTCCAGTTGGTACACAGACCCAAACGGCTTAATAAGTAGTGGCGGCGATCTGCGCCTCTTAGACAATTTTAAGTAGCCGACGTTACGTTCGTACTGGCTGCCCCCTGCTAGTCGAAGATGCCCAGATGCCGCAACCGTACGTAGAAGAAGGTTAAGGAACGCCTCACCTTTGGAAATCGTACCTAGTGAATGAAGTGGGCCCTTATGTTTGCCATAAAATATTCTTATATCTTGTTTGCCCGTATTTCGAGGCGCATTTAATCACCTCGTTCGGTTTTCGGTGAGTTTCATCTGTACTTAACTTAATGCTTGGACATGGTCTCGGCTATCATATGTCTTGATCGCCAAGAAGCCCTCGAATTATGACAGATCCAATCCCCGGAATCGAAAAACGTCCTCATTCGGGTTAAGCCGGAGACACGCTTTCTGGCAGCTGCATGCGACGCCCGTCTATGTAACGCTTTGTATAGCAACGATCTAGCCCAAAATACTCCTACTCTCCGCGTTCCTTCACCCTAACCCCCCCTCTTTTGAGCATCTGCCTGTCGCGTAGATGTGCACCTATTTATTGCATTGGCTAAAGTCGTCACCGCAACGCGTGAGGATGATGACACAGTGCAGCGGAGAGGGCTGGCGACAATATATGGTAATGTATGATGACCTAGTTATGATTTTTTCTGTGCTATGCGACGAAGAGCCATTTAGTTCTTAGGTCCTTCAGATTATTCTTTCTGGTCTTACGTCTCAATATGAGACGCCGTGGATGCCCTATTCGCGCTGGTGGTATCAGTTATGGTTGTTGTACCACTTAGAGACCACGGGTTGAAGTATTTCGGTAGACCCAATATGAGAGTTGATGGTTCATTTCTTGGGGGTTGTTACACAGCTTCTTAAAGAAGGATTATGGTAAAGATAGAGCTTGTAGGATCGGCAAGGTATCCGACGCCCGAAAGGGACCGTCTCTTCAAGTTATGGTTTCTGGGGAACCAGCAGCGCCCCCAAACCGAAATACCTAACATGTGTGAAAATAGTTAATGAAGTCGTGGGGGTCATGTATAGGAGGTAGCTATGATGCAAGAATCCCTGTTTGCACCTTTCCTTTACCGTGATATACCAACCATATACCATGCGAAATGTAGTTCTTGCTATGTGGAGTAATATTCAAGGCCCCTGAGAGTTGAATGTCTTCTCCAGAGACAACTGTATGATGGTATGTACCTAACTTAACATTGGTCTCATAGCCAAACCTAGGTGCCGCATGATAACCAAGAATGGTTGGTGCAGCCTCCTTTTGGCCTATGACGACGTTATGGGACGATATTTGATTCCAGAGTGTCTTCATTAGCTTTGATTAATCTCCTAGAGGTATGATTGGCTTGCCTTCCCGTCGGCATCAGCTGTGAGCAAAGATGGCGAATCAGAGAAGATCAGTACTTGTAAGATCTACACGCGCACATATTATACGCAGTCAAAACTTACTACAATCTTACAAGTAACTAACCTGGGCTAGAGGAGGTCGGGGCAGACATTACATAGAGACGACTTCATTTTGTGGGGATCTAATTTGACATTGAAAAGCCGCATAAAATTAAACTGTATATGTGATAAGTATAATGTATTTAGCGAGCAGTATAGTTTCGCATTTTCACTCTCAAAGTGTTCTAAGGTCAATTTTTTATAACGAAAGCGCGAAAAAAAAAGAGAGATCTGCGATTTGGATCCCGCTTCCCGCTAAGGGGGGTTCGGATGGACCCCTGACCAAGAACAAGGATGTAGCTTAAGTACTGGGTGATATAGCTTAAGTCTCCCTGTCAAGACACATTTGGATAAAATATTGATTGGGTTAACGCCGAACGTGAATCCCTCTTGTTTTTGGTTGATAATATTCATCGTCTAACACAAGAAAAGAGCACCAAGGGTTATAAGCATTTAACGTACCTATATTGCCTGTTAGGTATAACCACCTACCTATCCTTGCAAGGTAGTTAACAAGGTTGATTCGTAACTTATGAATTTAGTGGAAGACTTTAGAGGGATAAACGCTTCTGTCTTGATATTGCGGCTCAATTTCTTTCGTATTTCTTGGGTTATCTCGGGTTAGGTGGCCCTTCAATATTACTGAACGTCGCGTTACCCTATATGCACGTTGATAGCTATTTATCTCCCGTTTTCGAGTGTCGTGGCGATATGTTGCTAGTATTACCAGATTGATTAGCGGCTTGATCTGAAAGCAAGGATATGTTGATATTATATGTGTGGCTTCTGAATATTTTGGTCAAATATGGAATATCTATAGGACACTTTAGTAGCTAGATGCCCCTCGCTAAATCAAACTCTAGAATCCATGAATGCGCGATAGTAACAGCGATGGTAGAACGATAAGCCACAGCCAGGGGTCGGGCGCCTCATCCGTCAAGGCCGGCCGAATCAAATTCTTCCCGTCATCCCAACCTGTTGTCTTCTTTTTTAGGCTCTCTTATTCTAGTTTCATACAGAACAGAATGCTTATGACTTAGAAGACGAGCATGAGCTATTTCGGAGTTTACTTATACTCGCCGAGCCGCTGTCAAGGTTACAATATTCAATAATCCGCTTCTATTGTCGTAGGTCTAATTTACCTAATGTTGTCCTTACAACGCTAGAAGTTCTGTATCTTCGGGAAAAGTTTTTTTTTTTTTTTTTTTTTTTTTTTACTAATCTAACGACATGAGATACTGTCGTAATAAGCAACGGATAAGCTACCAAGACCGTTAATGGCACTCAGGGAACTACAAGAAACGACATAGCATATACGTTCTATCGATACAGCTCGCGGATCTACTTTGCTATGGCCGTAAGGTAGGGAGGGAACAGAAAACTCTTTGATTATATCACATTTACTGCTGACTCTTAGTTGGCATTCCGTCATACGGCGACTTGCGGGCTTATCGAGACAAGTTTCCATCGGATCCGGTCCGCTGAAGAGCCAGACTCGGTCTAATGCCCATCTTTTTTTATCTGTTGCAGCCCCGCTGTCTGTCCTACTTTGCACAGCTCACTCATAGACCCCTCACCATGTCATCGCCCTGTCATACAAGTTCCACGAGGCTATGATGATCTTGAGGCGAATGGCAAGCTGGATTCGGTACCTTTTTGGAAGGCTAGATTTACATGACCGCCGTCTGGTATAATTTACTATGTTAGGTACCTCATCTTAGCTCTACTTCGAATTAGCGGGGGCTATGCGGGAATACCTTCGCTACTAAGAAATACACTATTCCAAGTATCACCAAGTACCTTGTGGTCTCGCAGGGTCCCGCTAATGCTGCATGTGCATGTTGGGACCATATAGTGGTGGGAGCTTTACTGGGGTCTTAGAATGGACGAGCAGGGGTTTGAGAGGCGCCAAGGACTAGTAACCCCATCCTACTTGCATTCACATCGCCATATCCATCGCAGCCATCTTGTTCACTCATACCAGGCTTTTTTCCGTGCTTCGCTCACCCTCTATTTGCTTCACCGTGGGCCTCAACAAGGTCTCTCTCACATAAGACCCGTACACGTGAAGCCACCATGTATGTAGTGGACGATGTAGTCCTGTTGAGCTGGTAACCACCGATGTCATTTACCGTCATAATAGCTTCTAACTGCTTACTGCGCGATGTATTCTCATGCTTGATGGTCCACAAGCTCGACTGGCTGGTTCTCTTCCCCTCTCTAAGTCGTACAAGGGCCCGGGAATGGGGGTGGAGAAGCTCAGTGCGTCTTCGGGCCTTCGACGTCTGCCCATCCCCATCCAACCCTGTGCCCCATTAGTCCTACCCCCTACATGCTACGGTACGTTGCTGATGTGCATCTCCCGCACACGTATCTTCGTTTTCCGCTAGCCGCCCCACGGTATCACATCCACGGTCCAAATAAGACCTACACTCCATCTCCGCTACCTAAGGCCGACCCCTCCATCTGTTTTCTCGCTTCTCCATGAGACGTGCCATTCATCGCTGCAGCTTGATCAGACACCGGGCTGTCTTAACTGCCCGCCCGTTTGCCTTTTGCCAACTACTGCAGTAAGGCTCCGTTTGAGAAGGCCAATCAGTTTTAACAGTGCTATTAAGACCAGTTTAACACGTCTCCATACCTCCGCAGAATCGCCCTTGGGGGATGAGCCTATGACCGTATACACCAGTATCCTATCTTCGGAGGAAATTGCCACTCCGGCTTCTCGTTAAAAAAAATTTGTTCCTTTCATATGAGCTACGAATCCCGGCGGCCCTTTTGAGACGGATCCTGCCTTTTCATAAAATTGCTCGTGGGAATGAAATTCCCTTCTACGAGCTATGGACTGCCCGTTGGCTCTAGTAGCGGATGATGGAGATATGCCTTGGTCGGACGGTCACAGCATGGCCTCCGAAGGAAGTTCTTCTGTCGTCGTACCAACTTCACCGTTATGGACAAATCCCGTCCAGGCCAACCGAATGGATACCGGCCAGTTGTCTCCTATCAGCACCGAACTCGAGATCCCGCCTGTAGGTGGCGCTTCATCTGCCGTGCCGACCATGATTCATTCCGCCACATCATCATGTGCGGAATCCTGGAGCACCAGCTATAGCGATGATGCTGGGCCGGGTGGTGAAACCGAACATGATATGTCATGGGAGAAGAATTCGGACGACGCATTGACGATTCCCAAGATAGAACCCCTCGAAGATGATGGTTTCCAGATGGACGAGGTCAAGGAAGCTCCACACACCCCGACTACAGATTCTAATGCAGCGCCGGTTCCCCAGATGAAGTTGAAGAGACCGAGAGGCCGGCCTCGTAAGCACCCCCTCACACCCCAGGTAGCAACGAATAAGGTCGCCAAGGGTCGTTCCAAGACTGGATGTATCACATGCCGTAAAAGAAAAAAGAAATGCGACGAGGCGAAACCACGCTGTAAGTCAAAATCCCATCCGCCCATTACTGCGCATCTAATCCATTTAGGTTTGAATTGTGAGAAAAATGCCGTCGTTTGTGAGGGATATCATGAGAAGACCATATGGAAGAGCGGCAAAGAGAAATACGAAGGTAATATTGATAACCAGCACTTGGGTGTACGCTTATCCTCTAATATTCGGCGCAGAGAATCAGAAGCGGCTCAGGTTGCCACATATTACTCTTCAGCCTATATTCGAAGGAGTAGAGACGCCCGAAGATATGGTCTTCCTGAATCACTATATCAACCATCTGAGTGGCGTACTCACGGTGGAAGGGCAACACAAGAACGCATTCAAGGATATGCTCCTCCAGATGGCCGTAGAGCATCGAGGTCTAATGCATTCTATCCTTTCCGTGGCCAGCAGACACATCGACTACGATACTCCATATGGCATCAAAATCCTCAATTCCAACCAAAAGGTTAGCATGACTTCGCTACTAAATAGGTCACAGTTTCATCACCATGAGGCAATGAGCAAGCTTTGTGAACCGATGGATAATGAGAGCGACCCTAAAAATAAAACTAACCTATCTCCACGCTATGGGCAAATGCTCTGCCTACTCTTGCAGACCCTTGCAGAAGGTAATCCCAATGGCGAGCATCGGGTCCATCTTCAGGCATACAAGAACCTCATCCAACAGTCACCACCACCGGACAATGCCTTCTTGATATTCATCACCGAATTCTTTCAGTATCGTGTCTTCGCAGATGAGTTGATACGGTACCCTGATATTCATACGCCCCGCCTGGCAACGGAGGATTGGGAACCCTGGCTTGAAATCCAGCCTGCTCGCCTGATCGGCATCGCCGATGGTTTGTTTCATTATCTCGCGCAGATTACGAGTATTCGTAACACCATCAGGGCAA
The DNA here is from genome assembly GCA_002120325.1 of Daldinia sp. EC12. Classification (NCBI taxonomy): domain Eukaryota; kingdom Fungi; phylum Ascomycota; class Sordariomycetes; order Xylariales; family Hypoxylaceae; genus Daldinia; species Daldinia sp. EC12. Next base: position 42,080 of record KZ112976.1, read on the forward strand.
ACATAGCTGCCGAAGCAGACCCGGTCGTAGATTATACTTCACTATATCGAGCTGCTGAGATTGATTCTGCTATTCGCGAGTGGACGCCTCACTGGCCCCCGGGGGACAGTCGTGATCGTGTCGGGCTCCTGTACAAGCAGATGATGTGGGTATATCTGTTTAGGACTATCTACCCTCCCTCATCAACGACACCTACATCTACTCTATTCACCCAACCGACGACAACGACGACAGCGAGTGTCGCTCCTTTATCGCCGACTTCACAATCTCACTCTGCCCATACTCCACCTTCATCCGAGCGGCCAACAAGCAGCCATACGACGCCGCCTCGTGCCGAATCTCCAGCACCAATCCGATATCCACCTCACCATGACCACCGCATTACCCTTGCCGTCGACGAGTCGTTGGCGATCTTAGACTCCTTCAAACCGAGCGATCCTGTGCAAACTCTGCTTCTAGTGCCTTGTCTCGTCATCGGCTGCGCTTGCTTTGCCCCTGCCCAACGGGATAGGGTGCGGATTGCAATCCGAATCGTTCGAGGTTACACCGGACTACGCAACTGCGACCGCGTCGGCGAGGTACTTGAAGAAGTCTGGAGATTAATGGATCGTGGCGACTGGGGGCGTGTATGGGATTGGCAAGGTGTCGCAAGAAGCATGGGCCTTGACTTCTCGTGCGCTTAGGCCATGCCAACACTCAACTCAGCCTCAAATAGTAGCTTCTCAGCTCAAGATTTCAGGAACAGCCATAAGACGATGCCCCAGTCATCATATCATATTCAAGGTTACTCAGCTACCACTTCATTTTCATGATCCTTTTTTCTTTCTTCTTTTTTCCATCATATATATCTGGGTTCTACCACTCATTTGGTCATCATAACTACTTTACATATATACCCAAGTCATAGGTCTGGCTCATATTGAAACAAATACAGTGCGAAATTATATACCATGGTCATTGTTGGCGGGGGCGGGGGCGGGCGGCGCTTTCGGGAAATATCGACGGATTTCGTATGAAATAAGGTGCGACAAATAACAGGACGTCAGATAGATGCCCGGGCCACCCAGGCTCGGTCAATCTCCTGTACCCTCTAGACTACCTTTACAACTCTTTGGTGCAGTCCTGATTGAGTGACTCCTAAAACGGTTCGGTGAACAGCGTAACGGTAGCCGGTTGGGCATTCACCTGTGGTTTCAAGGACGTGGCGTTTGCTCTGGACGAGGTTTGGTCGGATGGGGGGATTCTTTGGTCAACTGGATTATCCTGGGGACGGCGGACTTGGTCTTTCGACATACTACTTATCTAAACGGAGTTATGTTTTTTTGGCGGCGTCATCTCATCTTGCATTTGGTTTTTTCTTTCCTATTTTTCTACTGGAGCATGGCCATCAATTAGGTACATACATATCAAGGGGTACCTTACTCCTTGCCGCCCTCGTTGCGGCTTGAACATAAATGCATCTAGGTTTGGGGAACATATCATATACTGCATTCCTATACCACGCATCTACTATCTATAACTAAATTCATAGGTATCGAACGAAATGCTGTCTCTGGAAGACGTGCAATCTCATCAACTTTCTCAGTACCGTTCTGTTCGTTACACGATTGATCTAAGACATCTTCTGACATTCCTCCTACCGAATTGTTTACACGTAAGCTTAACTAGTAGGGACCTATCTTGTCGCTCAAGGAGATATATACCAGCGCTCAGTCATAACATGGTAACATGGCACTCACTATGGACTTAAAGCAGAGAGTTAAGTAATCAGTACCTTCCTGTACCTAAAGTAAATAAGATAACTTCCTAGAGGCAGGTGACTGAAAGTCCTTGTATGAACACCTTATTGACAATGAATAAGGTTCACACCTCTTTCGCTTCATTAAGAAACATATAACGACCAGGTAGCCACAGAAAATAAAGAACAACAGCAAAAAGATGATGATTTTTTAAACACAAAATAGATAAAATAACTCAATCAAGATTTTCATATACATGCTTTTGAAAATGTCATTTTGACGTATACATTACCTGAAATGCTACAAGTGCTTTTTCAAACATCTTAAGGAGTAAACTCACATGCTATCATAAATGTTAGTTTCTAAAATAGTACTATTTGCACGTCATACCATTCTGTCTATTGTGGAAAAATGTTTCAACCGTCTCCTCTGTTCCAAATATTTAGCTAATATTCTAGTAACCTATTGGTAGGACATTTTTTATCAATCTAATGAGACATCCGATGGGTATCTTATGATATTTGCTACTCCACGTAAGCAAGGTTATCTTAGGTACGTAGCTAGGGTATAGTTGAACATAGATGTCTTCTCTATTTATGGCATTATATGCTAGGTACTTATATATGTGTAAGATTACCAGCCTAAGTTCGCGAGATTATAAATTCCTAGTTACGATCCGGTTGTCCTGACACTGTTGCCCTTTGTAGCTACCTAGGTAGGCACATAAAGACTCTTCATCTTATCATTATATTAGTTTCTGACTCGTTCTATAAGTCTCTGTTGGATTTACCTTTATTTGGCAACATCAAGTGGTTCGTATCCTCACTAGTGACCCTATTCAGGTATAAGTTATATCGTCAAATCTTGAACATGTCTCGACGTGGCCAGTACGCGGGATCCAACCAGTAAGCTTAAATCCCTTGGATTTTACAGTTTACGTATTCGCCTAACCCAACAACTCGCAGGTCTCCATGGTCCAAACCGACCCATGATACGGAGATTGAAAAGAATGAAAATTCAACTGTCGAAAATATAAAAGCTAAGAAGCAGGCTCAAAACTTGCCATCGCGGCCAAACTACGGAAAGGGTGTACCGATTATGCTCTGGACTAACTATGTCGCAATGAGCGTTGGAAACTTGTCACTGCACCGATATAACGTCACGATTAGCCCAGAATCTAGTGTGCGAATGCATATTCAGGTTATCAAGCTATTCCTTCAATTGACTTCTATGGTGCAGTATATGTGGGGGATTATTGCTGACTCCAGATCTATTCTTCTATCACAGAAGAAGATTGAGTTACCCAACGATAGTTGTAAGATCGTGTATCGTGCCGAAGACGAAGTTCAACCACGCATGAATGCAAAACACTACACCATAACGGTTAAGTTCGAGAGGATTCTCTCTATTTCTAACCTCCAGGATTATGCCGATTCCCCTGATATCTCGACAATCGATAATATCAAAAATGATATTGTACAAGCCTTGAATATCCTATTCAGTCACTATGCGGATACTACAAATAGCCTTACCACGTCTGGGTCAAGAAAGACTTTCCCGGTGAGCACTAGTGTAGGTAACTATGACCTCAGTGGTGGTTTGGAGGTGATGATGGGCTACTTCACAAGCGTCAGATGGATTATTTCACGATTTCTTCTTAACATAAACGTCTGTCGCGCAACCTTCTATAAACCCAAGAGACTAGTCGAATTGATAAAAGAATATCGAGAGGTGGATGGTTTTCATCTAAAACTGGCCCTCTTTCTAAAGGGGCTTAGAGTACGAGTAGACCACCTTCATAAAGCGAGCAAGAACGACCAATTTGCTTCGATAATTAGGACAACTTGGGGCCTTCCTACGGAAAGGGATGGGGAGAAACTAGAGCATCGGCCGGAAGTTCCTGGCTTTGGTGCTGCCCCCAAGGAAGTGAAATTCTGGATGGAGTCAAAAGGAAGCTATATCAGTGTCTATGACTATTTCGACGAAAGTAAGAATCTTAGTGCCATCATAGTTCGGCGTAAATTGACGGTTATCAACAGAATATCGAATAAAATCAGAGTCAGACTTTGTTACTAATGTTGGGTCGTCAGATAAACCGACATACCTCGTTCCTGACGTCTGCACTGTACTTCCTGGTCAGGTGGCAAGGACTAAGCTGACGCTCCAGCAATCTCAGAGGATGATTGATTTCTGTACCGGTGGTCCTTCTAAAGACATTAGAAATATCCAAGAGACTGGATTAGCATCAGTTGGACTCAGAGGCAATAACAGAACTTTAGTAAGGCATTCTACTACATACCTTAGGTACATACCTGTAATTTGAAAATATTCTGCTAACGAGGAATACCTACAGGGCGACTTCAATATAAGCTTCCCACAAGAAGATCTCCTCCCGAGTCTAACTACTGTTCCTGCTCGTATTTTAGGAGCCCCAAAAATTTCTTATCGCAAAAAACCCCCCTTTTGAGCATTGACAAGAGATCCTGGGATCTCCGACAGGTGCATTTCATGAAGACACCTGGGATGGGGAGATGGGCGTGCGTGATCCTTGAGGAAAGTGATCAGGAAAACCCGTTTACAGAGAGTAAAGATCGCAAAGATCTAGGAGCCGCCTTCAAACATGCTGTCACAAATGTTGGAATTAGATACACAGAGCCGGTGAACCTAGGTGTACACTCCACAGTTACCGCTAGGGGTGTAGAAGATATCAAGCGGTTTTTTAAGACTGCTATAGCACACAAACTGAACTGGCTTCTTCTCATCTTGCCAAGGACGATGCCGGCGGTAATTTACAACTCGATCAAAAAGGTTGGCGATCTCGACTCTGGCTTCGGTATTACAACGATTTGTATTGACGGCGATAAGCTGTACGAAGCCAAGAGTCCTGCTCAATACCTGGCCAACGTTTCTATGAAGCTCAATCTAAAGCTTGGCAGGAATAATCAGTTCGTCAAATTTCAAGAGTTTTCCTCACTTAACTTCGGTAAAACTATGATTGTTGGGATCGACGTAACCCACCCATCGCTTTCATCCGACAAAAATGCCCCTAGCATCGCTGCGATGGTCGCGACGGTCGACTCCTCTATGGGCCAATGGCCGGCTGTGATTCAGCGACAGACAAGAGCACGGCAAGAGATGGTGTCTAAGCTCTCAGATATACTCAAGTCGCGGCTAGAACTTTGGAATAAAGCTAATAAAGCCTACCCGGAGAATATCATAGTCTATCGTGATGGTGTATCAGAAGGTCAGTACAATGCCATCGTCTTCTCAAGGAAGCGTGCAAAAGCATCCCGGCCTATAAAACCAGACCGCCGCGTCTTACGGTAATCATCGTCCCAAAGCGTCACCATACACGGCTTGACGCACCTGGTAAGGTGCCATCTAACCCCGGTCCGGGAACTGTTGTCGATCGGGGCGTGACGGAAGCCCGATACTGGGATTTCTACCTTCAATCCCACTACGCGATAAAGGGTACCGCACGTCCGATACATTATTTTGTTGTGTATGACGAAATCTTTGGACAGATGGAAAACACGGTGAGCGAACTAGAAGGCCTAACCCAAGGACTATGCTATATGTTTGGTCGTGCCACAATGCCGGTTAGCGTCTTTACTCCCGCCTACTATGCCGATATAGCGTGCGAGCGGGCTCGTTGCTATCTCGACGGCTTGTTCGACAATCCTGGCCAATGGCAGGCAATGGCCGTTGACCAGAGTAAAATTCCTTCTAATCTCGGAATAAAGCTTCATGCCAATATAAGAGATACTATGTTCTACATCTAAACCTGGTTAGCATGAAAAAAAGTCGTTCGTTTAGGTTGAAAGTCTAGGTAGAGAGAGTTACGGAAAAGTTGAAATAGTGATGATCCCCTGTGTCTGTAACCTGAGTACATACAATGAATATAGTAGTAACCTGAAAAATATATTACTTATTTCATCTCGAGTTCTGTGTGGTTAGATACTTAATGGATAGTCTTGGTGTATGAGTAGCAAGTATTACCATCGTGTATTACGTACCTCACATAGAATCCTGGTGTGTCGTATGAATGCACTTAAGCAGGCTTTCAATGGTTCTTCTAATTGGCTTGTGCTGATTAATAGGGGCTTACTGAGTAGGTAAAGAAGGCCTCACCATCTCTGTGATAGCGGACGTGTCTGGAGTTGGTGGGAATCTTGGTGGTAATTACGAAGGAGGCGTATTATCCCTTACATCAAAGCTATTTAAGGGGTTCGGTAAACACTACGCCGTGCAGCTTAAAACAACAGCTTCCAAACAGAATCATGATATATTTCTATGGTAATTTCAGCCCGTTCCTACCGTAACGCACGTCCATTTCACTTGCTGATAACCGAAGCAAAATAGGCCTATAAATTCTGCATTTCAAGGGTACTGGCACAGGTATCCTGGGAATCGTGGTCCAACAGCATTTACCGTTCCATTCGTCCACATGGATCCCTGGGAAGAGTCATCCTTCAGCTCTACGGATCCGTTCGAACCGCCGAAGACCAACTTTCTATTCTTTGATGGGATAGCAATGATGACTTACAAGAGATGCTTGAGGCTGTCAAATTTGGCAAGAGAATAAAGACCGTGCTTCCGGAAAGCTCCGGCTTGATGCAAAAAGGGAGCCAACTGCACTGATCAGGATATCAAAAAGTATCTAGAGTTGCAAGCTTATTCACACCTATGCCATTAGAAGTATATTGGACTCAAGATTCCGCGTTAAGGGAGTAAACCGCCTTCGTGTAGTTGGCGCTTCTGTGTTTCCGAAACCTCCCAGAGCTTTCCTAGTCCTTCCTACATTTATGATATCAAAGAAGGCAGCTAGAAACATACTGGAGGATGCCGATTGGATGAAATAAATAAAAGAATTGACGTTTTTAGGAGGCGAGGACTAGAAACCGAAAGTAATATGACGTCCGCGAATGGAATGTATATCATGCGGGGCAAATCTCTGTATATTATTACATCGCTTAAACAGGGGTAGCGAACTTTGTACGGATCTGTATGCAGTTTTTAATTAATATTTACCAAGACACTATTTGAGGGCTTGCTGAGTTCCATGAAGAACCTAACTGTCCTTGTCCACATAGCGTAGGTAGGGTGCCTAGTAGGTTTTAGTGCTTGGATACCTTAGGTTAGGTGGTAATCACCTCCTAGTTAATACCTCATGATAGACCCCTTAGAATCCATTAATTATGTGTAACAACTTTGTTGGCAAAAATCTTTTGTTATAAAACTGATACCTTAAAGTGGACAATAATGTAAGTGGATATCGTTCGCTTCGTCAATTTGTCCAGTAACTCCATATTTGATAAGACCTCTTATATCCTGCTTATTGTTCGAATCATTGCTTCGACCGTTAAAGCAACAGTATCATTGCCGTAGTTCGCCATGTTAGAAAAGAGCCAGCCATCAACTAACCCGAATGATGTCCAAGTCAAAGTACATCCAGTGTCGTGATTTTCTATCTCATACACACCCTCCCCTATTCGTACTCTTAGGGGACTTCATCAGGAACTCTAATCCAGTTACCCCCCATGTTTGTATATCTAGCCAGCTCAACATGACTTGTCACGTTTATACCAGGATAGTTGCTTTCAAGTTGCCTAGGTGAAGTACCGGCAGTAATCTGCGGACTAATGCGAGTGCTGCCACTAATATTAGTCTTGCTACTCTTGTCATCGATATTCTTCTGTGAATTAATCGAAGATCGACCACGTGATGCCATGATTTGTCGGAATAATGGTCGATATGTCGGGATGGATGTGGCAAGAATGCCAGCCATGAGCTCAACGAGAGAAAGAAGGCTCATGTATATATTATCATCTGAAGTAAATAGGTTTAGTACGTTGGGCATTGACGTTACTAGGGGCGAGAAAGGTACTTACAACTAGGGTCACCAGTCGTGTCGAAATCTAAAGAGTACGCAAGACGAACAATAGAGACGATGCAGGCACTGCCGCCCATGCCGAAGGTGAAGATCAGGAGCATCTTTTTCTGTTTGGAGATTTGTAGAGGCAGGACCAGGGGAATTGGGGAAAGTAATATAATTAAATCGTTAATTATATTGATAATCCCGGTAAGGAGCATATACAATCCATAGTTTAAACAATATCCTCCTTCGATTGTCTGATCCCAGGCATACGGGATGGGGATGCATTCGAAAATATTGACGATGGTTGACGCTCCATGGAGGAGAATAAGTAATACGGCAAAAATCCATAGGAATATACGGAATCTCCGCGATGGGAATATAGAACCATATAATCTAAGAATGGCGAGTTTGATGAATCCCAAAGAAACAGAGTACGACACTTCATCAATAATCTTCCAAATATCAAGCAAGCGCTTGTCGGTGACTAAGATGATGTGGCGCCCCCCTCCATATTCCGTTAACTAGATTGTTTACCTGTAGTTAGTGAGGATCGCTTGAGTGAGTTGTGAGTGACATACCATGCCAAGGCCAACACTAAACAATACGTAAAATACCCAACCTAGAAGTAATAGGATGTCGCTTTGAGTGAGATGGAACTTGCGCGATACAAGATACTGAGAGTAGAGACGTAGAACGATGAATACAATAGATGCAATACCGCAGACTGCAACACATGCAATCATGTCCGGCACAAGGGTCTCGTCCTCGTGAGATAGCATGTAAGCTATTTTTTCCTTGGATGGCAGCGCTGACATACTGACTGATAGAGTCTAGAAGAAGGGTAGGCTTTAGGGAAAGATAACCATTTCTTTGCGGGTAAGGTCTTGGGGGGTCTCTGTATTTGATATAAAGAGCGGTTAGAGTGAGGCTCTGATTCCCACCTGGGTGATCAGACAATGGCTAGTGCGAGCGCAGCACCGTACTGCGCCGTACTGGAAAGAATGGTCCATATGAAATAGACACTCCATGTTGCCAGTGCAGTTGCATTACCGTACATAAATTCATTTTACATCACCAACATGCATAGGTACCTAGGTATCTTACATCGGGCGATGTAGTGGGAAGGCTTGCAGTTGCGTTACATTGCGCTTATATTTTTAGACTTCCCTCCAACTCTTCAAGATCGTTTACCCGACAGCCTTAGACTGTCTATTACTATGGGAGGTTGGAAATCGGCTGCTTTTCGATGTACAAAGGCATCTAATGTAAATAAAATCTTTTGATCAGTGATGCTGGGGCAGAAAGTGGCTCGTTGAGACTTTATCGGTGGGTTTTCGTAATGGGATATAGGGTAGTACCTCTAGGTAGATTATATCGTTGCGGGAGACATATCCCAATTTTAATTTAACAGCTATGTTAGCTAATGTGGTTTATAGACGAGATGTTGGATCCAGAGGAATACATGAATTTTCATTGGCGAGCCGTCCTGGCTTTGCGCTCAACCGTATGTTATGTAACCAATACGATAGACGATACTCGGCCCCTACATATAGTGGAGGATCAGCGTTGACTAACAAGTCGGTAATTAATATTCCACCTAGCGAGGCTTCGGTTTTTGGGTTTACAAGCACTAATTGGTCTAACTATATACTACATACTTTCTGTTAGTACCTACGTTTGGTAGTTGATGTATAGGTAGGTAAGGTGGGTAGTACGGCCGCTGGGACTGTAGTGAACGGCTGTGAGGCTACCCCGAAAGTTTGGAAACTGCGTTATATGTTTGTCTAGGCGAAAATCTCGTCTAAGTTTAATAAGAACGCACATGGCGTTGGATGTTGGAGGGATGATTCCCAAAGGGATTTTCCCGCATATATGTCGGTTAGGTACTTATGCAATATATTGAAGAGGAGTTCTCGATCCTAACAAGAGGGGAAATACAGCGCGATTCGCTCTCAATAGGTTACACAGCATACCTATATAATATGAATGTAAGCCAATATTGGAGGCTTGATATGAAATAATTATCATTAACCAATTAAAAATTATGATCAAATATTTCAGTTAAGTTACCTGTTACTTGAGGGATATTACTTACACCTACCTATGTAGTTAAACTGCGGTTGCTCAGTCAGTCACTGGTTTTAGTCCATAGGTACCTAGCTCATGGCTTAGTAGGTAGCCGCAATAGCTTTGTGCTATCATGTACTTGACCCCTCATACAAATTTCCTAGTGTATACTTGTACCCTTTTGCATATCTACCTACATGTATTTTCTTACACTTTTTTAAGATACCCAGCCCTCCTATTGGTCAAATTCTCGGGAATCAATCGATCAATCTAACTATGGTGTAATACCTGTAGAGCCTCATTTAATATAAAATCAGTTGAATCGGACAGGTTTGTAGGGTCGCATGCATGTATTTCAAAGTAAGAAGGCCAGAACGAGGTCTCTTGAAATGATCTTTTATATGTGTGAGGTCACTTGGTCGGCTGAGGGAAAGGTTGTCTATTAAGAAATTTTGGCGGAGTTTGAATTGGTTATTTCTGGCGGTGTTACGATGCTGCTTCCCTGGGCACTTAACGTAAAAAGCGAATGAATAAGACTTTGAAACGACTAGAGGACCTTCTAATTACAGGCATACTAGAAGTCTTAAAAGTTTCCCACTATCAATATATTAAGCTTAAGAAAGCCGTGATGTTGAATACATTGTAATATAGTCCTGCCCGTTATTGGAGTCCAATGGGTTTTCTCTTGTCGCAATTACCGAAGTGGAGCATGTTGGAGTATAAGGGTAGAAATGTAACTGTAACGAGGCTGGGTCTTGGTTTAAGGTAAGAACGTCGATGCCGAGATCTATCTCCAGGTTGATACCGAAATTGACTACTATGTAGGTAGTTACTTACAGTCTAACCTAGGTATCTACTTAGTCCAACCACTCCCTCTATATCTATATTGTTAGTATGAGCAACTGGAGCCTCGCAAGCATATCACGTGGACTCTATTACGTGACTTAAAACTATTTTACTCCTCTCCGTTATCCCTACCAGGTCTCCCGTTGAACCCAGCCTTGGTTCGTAACTGTAACAACAGTTTATTCAGGTCCTGTGCACCTAAGAAAGGTGTTACGGACAAAATTCTGGGCCAAATGTCGTGCCTATATTCCTCTTAGATTTCGACGTCACCTATATTTAAACACGCCTTATATGTGACCGATGTGTTGTTGGTGAGTAGGACTTGATTTCCTTAGGTAACTAAATCAAACTCATTTGGAAACTAAGCCGCATTGTATAGGGTCCAAAGAGAGATTGTCAGTTAAGTGTAAAAGCGCCCCCATATCTTTGTCAAGATTCATCGATGAGGCATGTGGACGAAAGAATCCCTAAGTATTTTCGGAGCTCTTTAGGTCCCTTAACTCGCGTACTTATGTCGTGCTTCTTGAATAGCTCATTCATTTCCTTACCGTTTGGTTCTATGCCATGGAAATTGTAGGCTTTTAAGATTTTTCTGTGCCTGGATTGTGATAAGAATGATAGATTTTCTGCTTCTGTGTGAGAAGGAGTCAGATGTAATAATGTACTGCCACGTGATCTTCAGTCACGTGGCTCCCCAACACTGTTCAAACACAATGACCGTTGGTAAAAAAAAAAAAACTTCCTTTTCTATCAATCCTGTTGGGACAGTCGTCACGTGATAGTAAAGTGGGATTGGGGCTGGACCCATGTGGGGCCAACCCCAAGCCACAACTTTATGGATAGGGTTTGTAATAGTCGTTCTTCATCTGAGATAAAAATTCCTTGTTTTTCTAAATAACTAATTTAAACTAAAGTTCGTTGAGCTAAGTATTTATTAGGGTGGATGGGTAATTATCGGGTAATTACCCACAAGTCCAATTCCATTTAGATAATTAGATTATCATCATGAATAAGAACAACAAACTTGATATATTGAATGCATTTGATCGCGATTACTACTTAATATTGTCATTCCAACAGCTACATCTTGAGAGGCAGTTAGTTCCGTATGACATATACTTTCTACAAGTCCGGAAAGAGATAATTCTAGGTGTAAAGGTTCGGGGAAATAGCTATCAAACCGCTACACCACCAAAAGGTAGAGCAATGTCAATACGAAGGGTTGGCGTTGCTCTCTCGACCTATAAGGGCCATACCGTACTGCGACACTTCATTTATAAGGATAGTACCGTGAAACTAGGAGTAAAGTACTTTTAATGTTTGATTTTAATGTGCTTACTTCAGAATGACTATTACGTATGTGTTTATGTGAGTAAAGATGCACTTAAGGACAATTATTAGTATTATTTTATTATAACATAATTTACGGGTTAATTACCTACATGGGTTAGTTATTTACATTTTAAGATTTTTTATTTTTAAATACGTAAAATTTAATTACAACGTGTAAAATTAATTAAAAAAAAAATTTAATTTACATTATAATTAATTTTTACATTTATTTAATAAATTTTTACATTATATTTTACGTTATTGTAAATATTATAACGTTATAGGTTTTAACGTATACGTTTTAAAAAACCATTTTCGAAAATTTTTTTTTTTTATAAAACGTTATTATTTTTTTTTTAAAACCGTAAAATTTTAATTTTTATTTAAATAAAAAATTTTTTTTATTATAATTATTTATTTTTAATTTTATAACATTTTAAAAACACGTAATTTATTTTTTAAAAATTTAAAATTTTTTTTTTTAATAAAATTATTTGATATAATAATTTATACGTAATTTTATTTAATTTATTTATAATTTTTAAAATATTAATTAAAAAATTAAAATAATAATTAAAAATTTTATTTTTTATAAAAATAAATTATAAAATAATTTTATTAATATTTTTTAATATTTAAAAAATTTAAAATAAATTAAATAATTATAAATTAAATAATAA
>KZ112976.1:55224-167055 GCA_002120325.1 Daldinia sp. EC12
ATTTTATTATTAATTATTTATTAATTATTTATTAATTATTTATTAATTTTTTATTAATTATTTATTAATTTTTTATAATAATTTTTAAAAATTTAAGCGTAAAATAAATTTTTAATAAATAAAATTTTATATTTATTATAAATAATATTTTTACGTATAAAATTTATTTAATTATAAATTAATTAATTAATTAAATTATAAATAATAAAATTACATTTATAAATTAATTTTTATATTTATTTAATTTTAATTTTATTAAAAATTTATGGAAATTATTTAAAAAAAAAATTTATAAAAAAAAATTTAAATTATTAAATATATTTAAAAATATTATATTATTAAAATTATTAATTTTTATGGTTAAAAAAATATGAGATGAATTTTAAAAAAATATATTAAATCATTTAACGATAAATATAAAAAAAAAATTAATTATAATTATCGAAATAAATAAATAATATATAAAATATTAAATTAATTAAATTTAATATTAATAAAAAACTTTTTTTTTAATTTATTTATTAAATTTTTTATATAAAAAAATATTAAAGATTCGATTTGTTATAACTTTTTGAAATTACGTGGTTATATTGATATTTAAAGTGGTTGGTGGGGCTGAATTCCAATTGGACGTTTTTTTTTTCTAGTTATTGTATGATATGTATGAATTAATACATTAGGTACCTAGGTACTTAGATAGGTACAGTACTTTAGATACCCGTAAGTAATCCCGAACTTTGCCCGGGTCCTTGGAGAATAGGTACATATTATGACATTCTTGTTGAATGGGTTGGATAAAGTAAGTTAGGCACTTATCTAACAGCTTTTCTAATATTTTACTCTTGCCATATGGACCTACTGTTTTTTGCCGTTTTACATGAATTATCCGGTTATCAGCTGGTTTCCATTGTAGAGGCGGCGTTTGTAGTTGTATCTGTTTGTATAATGGTGTTTGCAGGATCTACACTCATTTCGTTACTTACAACAATAACATCTATTTTCGCTGGCGGCATTGTAGCGGCTGAAGTACTCAAAAGCAACCTCGACGTCGTTTCAGTAACAGCTGCATACGCAGCTCTACTGGTTGTTTTTGTCGGTTCGAATAGTACTTTAACATAAGCATGTCTACCTACCTAAGTACCTAGGTAAATTGGCAGTGTACATGCAAGAGCAGCCAAAATAACTTACCTACCTGTACATATAAATAGGATCACTCCATATAAGTCTAAGGAGAAAATAAAGTTCAATATAGCTCTATATATGTCACTCCTAGTACACAGGAACTTCTTATAGGCAATAGCGATACTTTCCTCAGCAAAAGGGAAACTGGCTGGGAAGCCATGGCCTTGTAAGCACGCGCGAAAATGTATACCCTTCGCTACTCCGCCGGATTCATACCTATACACTCTTAAGATCCGATTGTGAGCTGTTTTATTTGATCTACCACTTTCTTGATGTTCTTGTCCTTTGACAGCTCCGCTTTCATAACAGTTGCAAGGTGGTGCGGGGATAGCCTCGTGTCATCACCCTTTGATCGGGCGTAGAATACGGCTATTCTGACCAGGTTTTTGATGACTCTTCCCTAAATTTTCAGTTAGCGCATATGTTAGTTTCTTTGTTAAACTGGCCCTGTGTTTTAGGTGTGGATTAATGCGATAGGTACTGACATTGACCTCTAACCCTCCTAGAATCGCATATATTTCCGGCTCCCACGCTTTCATATTCACTACTTCTTGGTTGAACTCGATAATATTTTTCCATATTGCGGCCCGCTTCGTCGGGTCTAATGCTTCCAGTTCGACCGAGAGATGGATACGACTCATGAAAGCCTTGTCCAGTTCTTCCAGGAGGTTTGAGGTGAGGAATACGACGCCCTCATAGTACTCTATGAGCTTAAGCCACACTTTTTCATGGTCAGATATGTTAATTTTGGTGTTGGTAAAATGTCTCACCAGCAACAATTGCACTTCTTTCCAGTTCTGCTGACTTTCTTGTCGACATGATCACGTCTGCTTCATCCACAAGTAGGATAGCACCCCATCGCTTACAAAGTTCAAATATACTTTGCAAGGTCTCCTCAACAGTACTCACGTCGGTGCTGAGTTCTCCCCCAGATACAATATACAGAGGCAACGCGTGCTGCTCAGCCATACTCTCTGATACAATCAGTAAGACGCCATCTAAGAACGTGATGTAGTTGTGTATTGAAGATATACTTACCTGCTGTGAGCGTTTTACCTGTTCCCGGTGGTCTACAAGAAAGGTTTAACCGGTTAGATCCATGCCTCAGAACTTCTTTTAATTGACGTCTACTCACCCGTGAAGGAGTATTACTAGTCCTTTCCCTTTAGAGGTTGTGAAGTCATCGAATGTATCTTTCACACGGCTGTGGTGGCCTTGAACTAGGCAGTTTACAAGATCCTTTATATCTTCGTCGATTCGCAATAATTCGAATGCCGTCCTATCCGGATTTACAGGTTTTAATTGATTGATCAATACCCGACCCCATTGTTTGGTTTTCATTTCGTAGGCAGGCACACGGGCCGGGGATAGGAGCAATAAGTCGCTGATATTTTCCATCTTATACTTCTTGCAAATTACTTCGTATAATTCTTCAAAGCGGTCCAGCTGTGTTCCCTGTTGGCTTTGCACTTTAGTTGATATCTCATCATCAGAAGACCCGTTGTCATCATCGGAGTCAGGGTTGTTGGACTCATTTTTCAAACTTTCTTGTCTGAGTCTACAGCGCTGAGAGGGGAAGAGTCTTAGGTACGATTTGTAATCGACTACAACGCGCCTCTTCATCTTCACACAATTCTGTTAGCTATAGTTGGCTACTAAACGCAATGAGTTCGGGCGATTTATAAGCAAAGCCCGTACCGCAGGTACCGATACACTCAAACTTACATCTGCTACTGGACGCCCATACCAATCGGAATCCCTCCAAAACGGCCCCTTGTAAGAACGATAGGCATATCCGTCAAGGTCACAGCCTATAATTTTCCGAAATGCTTCACCCCGGTCAATGAGCGATTCATTCATCTGAGTGAGACGTGCTTAGTCCATATAGCGCTCTGGTATCCAAGGGAGGTCGATAATATCCATGGTCAAATCCACTCTGCCAGCGAAGGAGATTTGGAATGATTGCGTTTTTAAGCCAATATTAGATCCATCGTAATCAAGACCAACTCCGGTAATATTCCAGCCGAGATAATCGTTATACGGTCCTTGGACATCTCGGCATAGCCAACACTCTGGGGCTGCCCCATCATTCCGGTACATTCGTGTGTTGGGTGGATACAGCATCCACAAAGTCGCGTAGCTAATCTTGCCCTGCTTAATCATGTCTTCATGCTCCAATATATTGGGAACAGTCAACTTGTCTTGCTTGATGAAGCCATCCAGCAGCTTGAACTCGGCGGTTAGGGATGTCGAGTTGTTCGGGTTTTCGATGGCTGCCGTAATATTATCACGTTTGAAGAAAAGCTCAAAGAATGGCGCCGGAATTACGATAGGTGTAGTTTTGATGGCAAAACTGTCGTAAGTCTCGCCTATAATCTCTCTCAGGGAGTCGCATAGTTCCGGTGATTGAATGTGAATCTCTGTCTTCCCAAATGTATCTTGTTGTGGGGTTCTCTTCACCGTCCTACGAATGACAATTGCATATTCGTAATGTTTTCGATCAGCTGCTTTATTTTGCTTTCGGGGTGGTCCTATGTACTGAGAAGTTAAGACTGTATCTTCCTCTTGACCATATGGAGTTTCTGATTTGATGACTGTGATGTCTCGGATACTCAATTTCAGCGGCTTCTTGTGTTCTTCTGTGGCCGGAGGCGCACTCGTACCCGAAGACACTGCTTCTGTGAGTAAGCCATGACCTTGATACAATACGCGGGACATTATGAGAAGTGAATACGATGCTGATTCAATAATAAAGATACCGATATAGTAGCGTACGGTTGGAGCGTAGAAGAGAGGAAAGAGAATCGAGCCATAGCAAGAGTAATACGCATCCAGACTGAGATCCCTCAGTGAAATTGTGCCTAATAGCACTGTGGAAGGCTTAGATATCTTCTAAAGTAGAGCTACGTGGCTCCAAAAGACCATACTGCAACAGCCCAACGGCCGACGTATCAGCCGCATTGAAACGCCAATTAATTTGAATTACGAGTCATTCGTCCAAAGACCGTAGAAGATTAATCACTATCAAGCCTGAGTTTATTAGAACTGCATAGAAATCGTGGCTAGCTGAAATGAAATAATGCAATGCTACATTTCGCATTGGGAGAATATGCGTGCTGCCCGAAGTCCGAAGTAGTAAAACTGCAGGCTGACATGGCACATTCGCCACTTTGACGCAAAGCCGGCTTCACGCGACCACCAGTTAATATTCGGTGCAATACCTACCTAGATATCCGGAGAATTATCTACTGTTATTTTAGTGCTCTATGCCTCTGTACCTTAAGATCACAATCCATATTGCTCTGATACTGGGTAACGACATATTTGTTAAGACGCTAGCATAACTTTTGCTATCTCTACGATGACCAGCATTACTGCAAACCAATCCATTGCCATCAATAGATGGCCCCAGATACTACGGAAAAGTGGGAGACCTCGGGACAAAGGGAAGCTGGTCAGCCCAGTTGTGCCGGACAGTTCCCCTTCTTCACGAGGACTGCCCATGCAGGTGTCCAAGGAAGAAATCCTGAAGATAGCCTGTAATTACACTGGATACTCTGCTCCCAATGTTACTCCAGAGACAGTGGTTAGTACAGGTATATTCAATTTGGAAGACGTTGTCGAATATGGAGTAGATGCCTCCATCCAAACTCAGTTGTGGGGGGGTGAGATTGAACGGCTTCTGGTTGCTACCACAGATCTCCAGCAAGCATTAACCTTCACTGGGTCGTCCGCACTACATCATAGCACAAAACGAAGTTTCGATTACCTCGCCCGTCTAGCAGACATTGTGTATGTCAGCTTCAATATCTCCATACACGATTATCAGGCTACCCTTGAGGAACACTGTCCTGGATTAATGATAGAGAGTCTTCTTCACGAAAGCCGAAACCTCTTGGAGCGATACACAGAAGAAAAGGGCGAAGATGAGGATGAAAATGACGAAAATTCCCCGAGTACAGCAGGGAAAGGCGAAGATAAAAGAGATGAAGTCTCTTATGACGACTGTTTTGAGCTTATTGACTATCTAACCGCCACTTTGGCCAGATTCCTTTGCAAATCGGCATGGGGAAGTGAGTGGCATGGTCAGATACTAGCCTACCTGGCGAAGCTGGCCACGAAGCTTAAAATAACATCTTACCAGCCCAAAGAGTGGGCCACTGCCTCCTTAGAGGCACATCCACAAGCACGAGGATCGAACCGTCTGGCGGGAATTCATGCGTACAGGCGGGGCAACGTCGATATAGACCATCATGGCGGGGGTAACCATGATCTTGAAGCTCCAAATGAGACCCTTAACAAGGTAGCTAATTTCATGAATCTTCTTGGACGGACGGATCACACAGAATCTAGCCCTCGCACTAGAAGGTACGCGGTCCAACAGCATTACTGGATGACCTGTGCCAAGATCAGGAGCCCCCTTCAAAGGATTATCATGTATACTTTAATCGCCATTCGTGGGCGTCGTAAACTATCAACGTCGCTTCCCACCTCTTTTGAAATGTGCGCAACGCTCTATAACGTAGGTCTAGATGACCTTCCACTACTGGTCTTTCAAGATATGGATGGAGAATCCCTCGGATCGTGGAAGATGGAGAATCTTACCGTGAGCCATGCAGCTTTTGAAATCTTGGATCTAACAATGAAGGGTCTGGAAAAGTCTACTCAACAAATGCCGCTGACAGCAACCACCAATGAACAATCTGGTGGGATCACGTCGGCTGAGCATACCCCCTCTCAGAATTGTTCAGGAGCCGACACTAGGTCATGCACTGGGGAAGGAAATGTAACCAGATCTGTTGCGGAATCATCAAACCCCCGAGTAGCCGGAAGAGTGGCGTTTGCTGTTGGAATTAATACCGCGAGAAATGTTCCTTCGAGACTCGAGTACTCCGATATCCAGGCATCAGTTGTATGGCATTATGAAATATCTGATTTCCAGGGTCCTTCAGCTAGCAGTAAGCCGTTGAGTGCGGATCCTAACATGGGAATCAAGCCGCACAGAAAAACACTCGCCTCAATGAATGATATCGTCACAATCATGCTCCCCTTAGTCTTGGCCAGCCCAAGACTTGTGGACATGACAACAGACATGATTGGGTTATGCGCCCATGCAGCAGAAACAAAAGGAGAAATACTCCCACGTCCAGCGGCTGGGATAAAGGCCTCCTTCTGTCTCTCCACTACTGAGTACGACAACAAATGGGACGCAAAGAAACTAAAATCTGCCGCGCCCCTATCGAAGTCACTGTTGGGGCGAGACGCACTTTTAACATGGCATAGTGGAGGAGTGCCTACGAGAGTCCCAACGACGGTGCCTACAAGGCTTCCAATCACGGCGCCTTCCGCGACTACTACAAAAGCGATAAAGGCAGGTGATCTCCAAAGGGACTTGGCGCAGAAAGGCCTCGAGGACCTTCAAAACGCCACCAAGATCATGAGCAATTGGGTCTTCGAAGAGGGCGGTGTTCGGGTCAAATGTGATTGGTATGTGGGCATATGCATGTTCATCGCCGCAATCCTAGTTGTTGGAGGTATTGTCGCAGGCCTTACTATAAACGAGCGGCTTCCCGGAGTTGACCCTTTCAACATCGCAACCTTCTGTTGGGTGCTCGCCGCTTTCTTCATCCTCATTGTTAAGAGTATTCGAGTTGCTCAATGGCCTTGGCGTGACTTTCTTCGCCGTGAGGTATTATGCCGGAGCGTGTCGGAGTTAAGCTCAGTTACCAGGATCGATAGTCAGCTGATCATTGCACAACTGCTCTTAAATGAGGATATTACGCAGCTCAAAACTCGAGGTCCATTCAACTGTGTGTTTTCTCGACGTACTGAGTCGGCCGAAGGATTTTCAATTGACGAACCATTAAGTATGCGCACGATGCTCTTAAGCGGGCTCATCATGGTCCAGGTCCATGGACAATACCACGGGGAATTTCTCGTCTGTCTGGACATTCGAAAGGGAACAGACTATAATTGCGTACCTGACAGTAATAGTGGGATAGGGCAACGAGAATATATCGTCAGTGCAATGTTGTCTGATAAGAACAAAGCTAGCGAGGATGGCCCCATACGAATCCATCTGAAGCGAACACATGAGGTTGCGTGGGGAGGAATTGTGGGCTTTTATAACCAAGAGAACTCTTGCTTTACGTAATATGATGAGCCTAGATTATAGGAGTGGTTAAAGGAGGCCCGTCTTGTTATTACAATGCCTACCTGGATCTAGATATTATATTTTGATCATAGCTGAATTTCTTTCATTACATACCTGACTACCTCCTAGGTACCTAATCACCAAGTGACAGATAATAATTACATGCCATATTTATCCAAGAGGTAAGCTCTGCTCGTCAGTAGCTATTATAAACTGAATAGAATGTAAAAGCATCCTTTGAACGTATGCGATATTGAATGTAACTCTCTGACTACCTAAGTAGGTATCTATCTATAAGTAATATAAGGTAACTTAAAGTGTATGGGCTGATACCTTATTAAGAGGGTATATTCACAATACAAATGTTTGTCATATCCATCACCACTCAAGTAGATGGTAAGTCCTCCATGCATATGCATATATAAATCTTCCATTGCTTTCGCGATTTTTCTTAATTCTTCATACCGAATTGTTTTCTTGGGCTCCTAAAGACAACGTCAACATGCAAAACAAGCCAAAGACCTTCCTCGACCTCCCGGAAGGTTTGAGACAACGAATTCTACTCGATGCTGGTATTGTCTGCGGAACCAATATTAGTTACGGGAAAAAGGCATCGATTTTGCATCCTGGCTATTCTCATATCGTTAAGAATATACGGTTCACGTACAATGTCATTCAGACTTGTAAGGCGATTCATGAACAAGTCAAGTCTCTCATCTTCGCCAACAATGGGGTCGTTATCGGCGATGAGCAACTTGATTCAGCTTTGGAATTCCTACGCAAGCTATCACCACAGCACTGTTCCAGCCTGACGAAGCTCTTCGTTCGCTTGCACGTGCATCCCGAACGTTACGCACAAGACCACGTCAACCTTAGCCAGGAACATATTGCTGCTTGGCAAGATGCCGCAAAACATATCCTCTCCAATGCCACGCCGGGAAAGTTGGAGTTGTATCTAGTATGTGATACGGCAGAGGAAGACAGCGAGGCGACGTTGGCAGTCCTTCAGCCTCTACTAGACTTCCCTGGGGTCCTTGCTGAGTGCGAACTCCGATTGCTTGGCGAGAGGAAAAGGCATATAATAGACCTTGCTGAAGAGATGGCCCTCCGTATTAAAGGGATCGATCCAAATCTACGAAGGGGACCATTTCCATTTATGCAACTACCTACGGAAATCAGACGACAGGTATTACGATACACCGACCTGATTGTGCCGAGTAACCAGGTCCAGTGGAGTCCAAACAACGGATTTCACATTTGCCGTTGGTACAATTGCATCCACGAGGAATGTCGCCCGCATTATCTCTGTGACAAGTGTCAACCTCTTCACTGCATGCTACGGACTTATGGGTTACCTAAGTTCCTAGGAAACTTCTGCCGTAGTGTCTGTAGCGGTTATTCGCCACGCTGTCAGTGCTGGGAATCACCGCAAGCCCTACTGTTCGTTAATCGTACCATGTACCAGGATGCCTGCGACGTCTTTTACCGTTATAACCGCTTCATTATCCATCCCAGAGTTCTCGGAGGTCATCATGTAACTCAGTCCACATGGGAAGGTAACCAATGCCCAACAAGCTTATCAGTGTCGCAGTTTATTCTCCGGTATAAGTGGCCAGGCATCCTCTCTCGTCTACGTTGTCTCGAGATCGTATTTCAGCCCATTGATCCAGCTGCCTACCCAGAGGAGCCCAATCAACTCTACTCTGAATGGTCGAATGCTATAGACCTTCTTAAGACTCACGTGAACGTCACTAACCTGACAATCATCATTCATATGACATTCTGGCGCTCTGAGAACTTTGAATCCGAGTATTTCAGCGAGCGGATGACATCATCAAACAACAATAACGAGGTCGCATTTCAAGTTCATAAACGCCTTTTGGAGCCGCTTCGGGTATTAAAAGACATGAAACGCTTTTTCGTGCACCTAGAGTGGCCATGGCATTGGGCGTCGAAAGCGAACAAGGCCCCCAACACATGCCTAAGTCGATGTGGATTTTGCATAAGTTGCCGTGCCACCAAGATAGAAAGCTGGCTGGAAGGATCTGTCATGGGTGATGCGTACAACAGCGACATCATTGGGAAGTTAACCCAAACACCAAGCGATTGGCTCGTTAAGGATTGGAAAACTTTTATTTTCTGGGATCTCAACGAGAGTTACTAAACTAAACCCTAAGATACGCCAGATAGTTACTTGGTTTCAGAGAGACATTGGTAGTTG
The DNA here is from genome assembly GCA_002120325.1 of Daldinia sp. EC12. NCBI lineage: Eukaryota > Fungi > Ascomycota > Sordariomycetes > Xylariales > Hypoxylaceae > Daldinia > Daldinia sp. EC12. Next base: position 64,782 of record KZ112976.1, read on the forward strand.
TTAATAAATTCGAGTCTTCACTTACCTTACATACCTAGGTACCTAGGTACCTACATAACCAGACCTATTGAGTATCCGATGTGCCCTAAGCGGTACGTATATGCATCCCTGGATATAAGTGATCCTAATAAGAGGCCCTTTAGGTTGTATAGAAAATGCATGTAAGACGGCCCCCTCTCTTTAGTCCAAAATCAATCGTTCTAATAAATATTTAAATTATAACAGTATAACTAAACTTAGCTCGAGTACTCAGGTTCCTAGGAGGTATATAAGTTGTTTACCGAGAGTGAACGTTTTGCTTAATTCTACACGAGAAATAATCCCCAACAGAACCCATGAGCGCCATGGACGAGTGCAGCTTATGTCAACAATGTCAAGCTTTATTTTCGGAAGAAGGCTTTACGCAACTCCTCTCTACGAACAGATTTGTTCATTCAAGACTTGGGACTTTCCCAGACCGCCCCAATTGCAAGTTCTGTAGTTATCTTTGGAACCGAGACTTCATGGGAGGGTCTGTCAACGTGCACACCACACGGTGCCTGCGAGATTTGGTTCACCCTGCATCTGGTAGAATAAAACCTAGGAGACAATCCGAGCTCGCTGCATGCTGGGTTATTATTACGCGCCCTATAAGAAAACAATACATCATGGGACTATCTGGGGCGGTCGCCAGTATAGAGCCTCTCACAGTGGAGAACAACTCTATTCAGGCTGAGGGGGTTGATAGAATCTTCATAACCGTAGAGTCAGATGAAGGGCGGACCGAGTGGCAGGCATTCCGACCATTGCGGCTCGTTGTTCCTAAAGGCAAGTTAACATCTGATAAGCCTTAATTAACGTAGGATACACTTCTCGTTAGTATGACTAACTGAAGTGTTACAGATAGCCCATTGGCATCATACACCAATTTTCGACCATTTGAATGGAATGGCCTGACTGAGGAATGGACCAACAATATCAAGGCAATGCTTGAAGTCTGTCGAACATTGCATCCTCAATGCCAACCCTCTGGTCCAAGACCACTACCGTCACGCTTATTGCAAATCAGGAAATGTGAGAATTCTTTTCCAGACGTTCGTCTAGTCAATACGAGAAAAGGTTCCAGGGAAGGATTGTATGCTGCTCTGAGTTACTGCTGGGGAGGCCCGCAACCGTTGGAATTAACTAAAAACAACCTCAATGTTCTTCTTGACAATAATCTCGACAACTATTCACTTCCGCAAACAATAAAAGACGCAATTATTGTGACACACTCCCTAGGGCTGAGCTATCTCTGGATAGATGCGTTATGCATTATTCAGGATGACCCCGAGGATAAGAGAAGAGAAATCAGCCAGATGTGTACCATCTATCAAAATGCTTTCGTCACCATTGCCGCAGCTACGTCGACTTCTGTTCATGAAAGTTTCCTTAACAATAACAAAGTGCTCAATACGCGGCATGCAACGTGCACTGTTCCTTTTACTCGCGGCCAGGGACTCGAAAGCCTCAGCAGTATCACCATATCGCCCGTATACGCACACAAGACTGATGTGTTTCCTTTAAATAAAAGGGGCTGGACATTCCAAGAAGCCTTATTACCCCCACGACTCCTAGTATTCGGAGACCTCGAACCATTCCTCCGGTGCCGAACCAAGAATGTCATGAAAAAGTCGTGGAGCGCCATCGACTACGAGTTATCTACCGTATATCCCCGGCGAATCATTGATAGCGTGGCGCGTAGTCAAGCCGAAGAAAGCGGCCTGATTGTGGACACAAAAGGAAGTAACCTCGATAGTATCTGGCGAGAGCTCGTGGAGCAATATACTCTTCGCCAGCTCAGTTATTCCGAGGACAGACCGCTCGCCATCAGCGGGGTAGTGGATTTCCTTTCAAATACATTTCGAGATAAGTGCCACTTCGGCGTCTGGGAATCGTCCCCTGTAACTGGTCTACTATGGAAAACCGTGCCCCTAGAAGAAGAGAGACGGAGTGTCGTCAACCTACCGACCTGGTCTTGGATGTCGATCACGGGGCCCGTAGATTTGGATTGCGTTGTTTACTTCGATAGACCTGAAGCGCTAGTTAAGTGGGACGACGACCCTTCGTACAGTCGATTGCTGATATCGTGCATCGTTTTAAGAGGAGAAGATTTGCATGCTAGAATGGAAGGGATTGGTTCTAGAGTATTGATAGACTCTTGGTCTGACTTTTCTGAAGGCTCGGCCGAATACTGCTTCCTGCCTGAAGAACAGTGTTCCTTTCTAGTCCTTGCGCGCGAGACGAACGGGCACTTCTTGGCGCTCGTGGCGGCGTGTTACGGGGATAATGTTTATCATCGCTGCGGTGTAGCAGAGCTGAATATCCCAAGCTACTGGCAGCTGGGGCCCCGCGAACAGGTTGTATTAGTGTAAGGCAAAGGCGTCTGGGGTTAGGTATCATTGGTTTGAGACGAGCTTTCATTGTACTAGAACCGTAAGTATTGTTATTGAGCATGATCCACTTGTATCATACAGCTACAAACAAGTAGGCCAATGGCAAGGGTGATTAAGAGCACTGGATGAAGTCTCGCATGGACAGAATATGGTCTAGTACGGGGCGCGATTCCAAGGAATAGACGCCTGATTTCCAATGCTGAGTTTAGTGGTTCTGTCTAAGGTATACACAAAGACCATAATTCTACAGGTTGATGCGCGAAGAGCCATTGGCCTCGGTTGCGTATGAATCATGGCCACAACTGTGCCAGATTTGTACGATCATCGAACACCACAACGTATACGGGTACTAATAGATGTCTAATAATATTACTTTTGGCGTTTCAGTGTATTCATTGCCATCTCTATGAGGCCGTCTTTCGCCTCGCTATCCGGGAAGTTGTTAAGAGCCGCAATGGCCTGCTGTGAGTAATCCTCTGCGAGTGCCCTTGTCTGCTCGATGCCGTCGCTTTGGTAGACTAGCTCGCGCGCCTATAGATTAAGTTAGCATATCCGATTGATGTGAAATTGCGGATTTAATGATTCACCCTTTGGACGTCGCCCTCTTGTCCAAATTTTCTCCCAACTAATATGCCTAACTCGGGCGTTGACTTCCACGCGAACAATAAGGGCGCTGTCGCAAGACCTAGTTCTAAATCGGCTCCGGCGGGCTTCCCCAGATCACTCCCGGATTTGGTATAATCCAACATATCATCCACTAATTGGAATGCGAGTCCTAAATTCTTTCCGTAAGAGTAAGCGGACTCGACAGTAGGCGCGTCTGCTCGGCCGAGGAGTGCCGCTGCGCGACACGATTTAGAAATTAAGCTAGCCGTCTTAAGATATGTCTTTTGCAAGTAATAAGTAAATATTTCTTCCGACCATTGAGGATTCCGCTCGTCGCGCGCAGTGTTCTTCAACTGCATGAATTCGCCTTCTACCAGGTTTGCTATCACCGTGGCTAGGAGTTCCACAACCTCAGCGTTGCGCAGTCGGGCCAAAGCAACGGAGGCCCTCCCTAGAAGAAAATCACCTGCCAGCACAGCCATTTTATTCCCAAATTCGAAATTAGCGGAGGGAGATCCTCGCCGTGAGACAGAGTGATCTATAACATCGTCGTGAAGGAGCGAGGCGGTATGAATGAGTTCAGTAATTTCGGCTAGTCGGCGTTGAGAGGGAAGAACATCACTCTCGGAACCGGGTTGCGACGAGAAGTCGGCGTGGGGCGAGGAGGGGTTGGCGTCGGCAAGGACATTGAGGGGAGATATGGAAGAGTCTATTGCGACTAGGGTTTGAGGCGCCGGAGACTCTGGAGCTTTAGGACATAATGATGTAGCTCTTGACATGAGTAAAACTATTAAAGGCCGTACATGTTTTCCTTCGGACTGCGTATAATATTTTGCGACTCGATCTAAAGAAGGATGTCCTGAACCTAGGAGCTGCCGTATATTTCCTGTTAAATGCTTCATTTCCTTGGCGACGATTCGTAGCGGGTCTATAGGTAATTCGGACTTGGTAGCTCTAGTAACAGCTTTAGAGACCATATTTGAAGCGACAGAAACTGCGGCGGCCCATGCTGAAGATCTTCTCGGGCTATTATGGTATAGCGACCTGGATATTCGTATCCTAAGATCTAAACACGTCGCTCTCCGGCAATCCGAACATGGCGAAAAAACTGAAGATCGACCGGCGGCTGTGCGGGCTTTGGAGAGCACTGAAGCTCCCATTCGAAGCTGCATAATGATCGATTTCCTGGCCTCGGGGTTTAAATCCAAGGTCCCAATTGGTCTATGGAAGTCGAAAATTGGGTGGTCGCAGCATCGGCGATATAATTTATGTATGGGGAGCTCGAGATATCGCGGCCCGTCGGATTTACTTTTTTTTTTTTTTTTTTTTTCTCTTTTCGGCCTTCTTTTTTTTTGATCGCTGACTACAAAAAATTCACTTAAACCGAGGCCATGTTCTTGTTGTTTGAATTAAGCCGATATGCAACCGATTGATAGGTAGTGTGGCTGCTGATAGGATCTACATGTGGCTAGAGCTATCGCTAGTGTGAGCTAGATCTGCGCCGAGGCAGGTACAATCACTATAAGCTTTAACTCGTCGTGATCTAGTCGAGGTACCGTTAAAGTTACTTCTTACTAAAACACATTCAACAGCATTTCGTAACATGGTGCTTCTCACGATGACTTCCTCCATAGTGGAGGCAATTAATCGGCTATCTGAAATCGAAACTGATGATGATACTCCTTCGAATGAAGAAAGCAAGCATAGTACAACAGAAAACGACGAACCCTCCTTGAAGGACCCCTCGGTTGGGAAACCTATAAGTCATGGTCAAATAGTCGATATTTGGAAACGCTTAAAACATGACAAGGGCAGCGCAATAAGATTAGAGAAACTACTTCGAGGCGCGACGGTTTACATACGTCCACCGCCACCGAAACCGGAACCCGTTCGTTTCCTATTCTTCCTCATCATCAATGTCTACTAACCTTGATATTTACAGACCGAAGAATATAAAGCATTAATGGCTCGATTACGTCGCGAAGAAGAGGAAAGATCATATGAGCGCATGCTGAAGAAAGCTCCTCCACGAGAATCATTTGCTCAGCGGTTTCCTTCGGATCCTACGGCACAATCGTTCGCCGAAGTCAACAGACCTATCCGAGATTCAGATATTGGTGGAGATATCGAACATGGAGATATACAAAAGCAAATCACCCTAGTCATTAACTTTCTGGTTAGTATATTCGGATGCGGCGCCGCACTTTGGTTAGCTGCCAGATGGTGGAGTGTTCCAGCACGATTATTCTTGAGTTTGGGTGGCAGTATTGTTGTTGCCATCGCCGAAGTTGCTGTCTATTCCGCCTACACATGGCGAATGGCAGAGGGGGAGAAAAACCAAAAGAAGATGAAAGAAGTAAAACAGATTGTTCAAACATGGGTGGTTGGAGAAGACGACAGTGTTAAGGAGGACCTCATCAAAGCATCTATATCAGAGAATACGGAATCGGACACCAACCTTCGCCGAAGAATAAAAGCGTCGACATAATTTTCGCGAAAGACGCGATATTATTTCTCAACCATACGCGTCGGTCCAGTACTATCGTATTTTTATTTCATGCGCTTGTGATGGTAAATATCCAGTTCGTTCAAAAATGTAGGCGACTGTTCAGTTAGTGATGTCACCTGCTGACAGTTGGGCAGGGATCCATTCTAGTGTGCTTTTATGTACAAAATACTACAGTACTACACGCGTACCCCACATTCGCGTTTTCGAGACGCGTATGCGAAATTGGTATCAATTTACGCGTCCCCCTCAGTACCTATCTCAAGATTCGAGGCCCATTTTGGACATTGCTTAAGCACAATTATCCGCAATCGAAAAGGCTCTACAATTCACTAAACTGTAATACAAATTAATGCGTTTTACCTTCCATCATCGATATCTTCGGTTTACAAGGGAAGCCTCTACACGCCAATCATTATGAAGCCGATCATCTCAGAGTTGCAAACAGAGTCAAGGTACGCATAATTGAATCCAATTGAATATTCGGTATACTAATATTAGTATCGCAGAGTCGCGACGAAGCCCCAACGCACGTTAGTATATTTAAGCCGTGTCTAGGAAATTTAGGCGCTAATTTCAGCAGTCGAGTTCTCCGAACTTATGGAAAACGTGCTTCGTCGAGCGATTCAGCACAATCTGCTTCGAAAAAGCGATGCATTGACAAAACCGACACAGCTATACTATCGAATAATGACACACCAGCGGAGTCACCTTGCGATGCTAGCATTCCTCCCTCTCCTACTCTCCCTCCCGCACAACCCATAAGGAAAGGCACGATTATGAACTATTTTAAAGTGGTTCCGTCATCGTCAAGTTGCGCGTCACACTCTCCGGCACCATCCTCCGGACCGGTCGATCCTACAAGCACACCTCCATCATCCCCTCCTGCATCCAGTCTTCAGAGTAAAACCCGGCGAAGACTGACCACACGGATAGTATCTCGAGCCACATCAGTAGAATCAAAGGCAGAAGACATGGAAGAAGAGGATGAAAAGGCAAAGGTCAATGAAGTCGATACGGTTTCCATGTCGCCCAACAACTCATCACAAGCTTTTTCCGAAATTTCCTCGGCAACACTAAATCTACCGGTCATAAAACCAAAAAGACAAGCGGATAATAAGCGCGAACGAAACATAAAGAAGCCTTCCAAACCCACCACAATACAAACAACATTAAGCCTTTCAATCGACGATAAGGGATTCACCGAATGCAAAGAATGCGATATGCTATATAATCCCCTACACAAACAAGACGCGAAATATCATGCCAGGCGCCACGCAGCAATACTCAAGGCAAAGTCGACTATTCGCGATAGTAAGGAGACACTAGATTGAATAAAATTCCTGGTCAGCTGGAAGACTACCATTATTATCATTGGTGTATCTCATTCTGGGCTGTCACTCCACTATGCGGTTCCATATACCCTGAAGTCTGCTCGGTTTTGCGCGGTTAAACTTGAAATAGGCAGCTAACCAGACTACCAAATGCATTCACGTACTCGGAGGCAGAAGAAATCATGTCTCCACTGTCTAAAGTAGAGATAGCGTTTCGCTGTTCGGCTCAGAAGTTTGCAACTTCTCGGGTCATATATCTCCATTCATCCGCACAATTATCTTCAACGGGAAGATATGAAGAAAGCGAAAGTACTACGAAACTGTGTTTGCATTGTTTACCTTGAAAGATAACGCCTCCCGAAGTCGCTTGGACGCCTAGGCACAGAGTAGGCAGTGTGTGGCGATAAGTCGCGCATGTACTACCTTCTTCATGTTATGCGGCGTTTGCGCCCGTGGAGAGCCTGGTGATTCACCTTCGGAATTGTTTCCAAAATACTAGGTAGTCCAGCCAAGGGCCCGAGTGAGTGCAATTCGAAAATCCATTAGTCTGGCACGAGTATCCAGTGGGGTCAACAAACCGCTCAATGGACGTCGGCATTGCGGCCTTGAAAGTTCAGCCGCAGCACGATCAATCTAGCGATAGGCGAATACTAACAAGCTGTTGACAAGATTCCCCCCTGGCATCATGCCGGCAAAGCTTGGCATAAATTGTGTGAGCGCCTGGGCAATTTTTCGTCGGCATTCCTCTTTTTCCCAGCCGCCGATCCAGCGAAGATCATTTATTATAAATGAAAACCGGCTCGTTCCTTGGAAACCAACACAACAATCTCCCCACATTTGAAAGCACATGCCAAATCTCCGGATATTGTAACTACAGTGCTTTCGGTTGGGATGGACGGAAAGTAGGCAAATTCGCCTTCCATTAAATAGTTTTCTTAGCCCATCAGAGACTTCAACATCGTCAACGCGAGGGGAAAACGCTCTAGTTGAGTTTCCTTAGCCCCCCACGAAAAATACATTGCCGGTCAGACATTGACCTAGTGTTAATTTCCGCCCGACTGCCATATTGCTCATACCGATTAGTCAGTAATAGAAATGGCATGCTTTAATCTTCCATATGATCCCTGTCGCCCTGACGCCAAGTTGATGTATTCCAATTATAACAGGAGCTTATGCGCCAACAGCCAAGGTATTCGTGCCTATATTCCACGAACATACGCAAACTACCCAGGTGATTTCGTATACATCTACCTCCTTATGTGGTAAAACGATACACCTTCGGGTCGTTTTACCACACTAAGTGTTGGCTGAGAACAACTGAAAGTACGGTACCGACATGACCATTATCAATTCACCGAGACAATTTTATACGTTAATTGCTAGATGTAAAACGATATAAAACATTGGGATGTTACTGAGCATATCATCGTTCAGGATCACATACAAAGAAGATTGAAGTAAGGGAAACCTGTTGCACCCACGTGCCACCCGTGTACCAGCATCTAAACACGGAGCATGAGCATGTGGTGTTCACGCACATGGTATGACATCTTTAGTTTTAATTCATCCGAACATGATTCCTTGCATTCACCATGCAGCTAGCATGGATTTAATACAGACATTGCGTACCCTCATCACCACCTAATATGCGTGATGCATATAGAAGCCGTTTTATGGTGAGCGGGCGTATATCGGCCTACGCTACCACCTACCTCGACAGGCAAATAAATAACCCTAGAGTCGCTAGTGAAAGTTACCGAGAAATTTTAATAAAATAAATCAATGTAAACCATCAATCTCTCGACATATATATATATATATATCAAGGCGTCGATTTCTAATGCTAAACCAATACAGGTGCATACAGCTTCGGCGTTCATAAGATAGATGCCTACCTAGGTACGTAAACTAAAGTTCCTCTATAAGGCTATTGAATCGCGGGGTTTGCCATTGGGAGGGTTCACGGGCCGGCCATGTGGAATATGTAGCTCCGATAAGATCCAAATCCCATATAATTTACTGAGCACGGGTGTAACATATCTAGATATAGCTGACGTGCCTGGGTATAATGGCAGTAGATTTAGATGGGTATTTGTTGTTTATGAGATCCCAAGCACCTACGTTGTTCACGTATAACACAAGCAACATAGGTATTTTAACCAATGTGCTGTTTGATCTGCCGGTTACCTACCTGGTTATTCACCAACTCGCTAACCTAGACAGCCCAGGATTGAAATTGCTTGGGCCGCTCAGTTCGGACGATCCCATGAACATGAGAGCTTTAGAGTTATATCAATTATATTGCGTATAACCCGGGTTATGGACACTTACTCCATAAACAATCAATTCAGAGTCAAAAACATACGCGGTCCAGAACCTAGTCCCTTGTGGCTCTCTTGTGCCCCTCTTGTCCTCTCGTAGAGAAAAATAGTCAATTACCTAAAAGGGTAACTTGAGAACGAAGATGACCAATCATCTTAAGGGATTCACCACTATCCACTCAGCATTTACTAACGGTACCTGTTGCGTGCCCTGGTACCTAACATCCCGCATATCTGAGATTCAATTGATAGGCTAGCTGGTAGGTATCTACCTACATACATGCAAACATCGACATTCAATGCGATGTAAAACCCAATACTTCAATATACCTCTTAGAAATCTGTGATGTATGTCAACTGACGCTAAAAACAGGTTCAACATTTCCGTCCATCTCATGCTAGTAACCTAGAATACCGCTTCTCAACCGCTTGAGACCTTTCACGAGTAACAATCATCATATCGTTAGGAGCCCAATCGTTCAGATTCCTTACCAAGTAGAATTTTTTATTTTTCCTTCGTTGAATATAGAATAATATCAACCACTCAATAACATCTACGGAAATTATTGGACATGAATATCCTTCGTTGCATCCTCTAGCGTCATCTTCATCTATCTTCCTAATCTCTGTCGATTCTGCTTGAGAATTTACCAAGACATTCTTTATATCGAAATATTACTTGCAGCTACCTTCCGCTCCACCATCATTGAACTCTCCCGTATAGTATTGCGTCGATCCTTCATTACCCCGAGGTCCTAGTTCTCCTCCTTGTTTAACGCTAAATCACATGGACTTCTCGTTATTGGCAAACCACCCACCTCCTCCCAAGAACCCTCTTATTCATGTAATGGACAGGTCCTTTCCCCCTCCACCCCCTTCTAAATAGCAAAGAGTGAGTATTACTACGTATACGTGAAGTCATATATATGTCATGATGCACTTCACGATGCAGGTACAGTTCACCTACTGATCTCTCCAAGGTAGATCGATCTAAAATACCCTCTAAGTCCACAGACAGTGCACCACTATAATCATGTATACTCTAGGGAACTGGGTTATAAGTGCTATATGGGCTCTTCTTGTTGTTATCCTACCTAGTGCCCTAGCTCAAACCCCATTTACCAATTTCACTATCTATCCCAATATCACTATCGCAGCAGATACACCGAAGTATTACCCCTTAAGACCGCCTGCTATTCCTTTAGCTGTCAGGTCTCCGTACACCAGTGCTTGGTCTTCTACTGCTGGACAGGGGGCACTCAGTAACCGGAACCCGATATTTTGGTTCGGTCAGGGGCTAGGGTGGGAAGGAATTGTTGTTGTCGATGGCAACTCGTTCGAGTATATGGGCACTTCCATTAACGACTTCCCAGAGTTGCCTTACTTCAACACGACAAAACCACTTGAGGTCAGGTTCGATTCTCAGTATTCGAACTTTACTTTCCTAGCCGGTCCGGTAATTATTACCACCAGCTTCTTCTCGCCAGTTGTACCAAAGGACATATGTCGGAGCTCTATCCCCCTAAGTTATCTCACTACCACGGTTCAGTCAAACGACGGTCGCCCACATCAAGTAAAATTCTACTCTGATGTAAATGCTCAGTGGATAGGGCTAGGAAACGAATTTGACATCATCAAGGAGTTCCGTACCGGTCTTCGAAATGGTAATGGAACAGGAAATTCAACTGATGTTCCAAGTAGCTGGCTCCTCCGCCCAAGATTTCCTGCCCTCTTCGCCGAAGCTGCTCAGGTTCCGCGGTGGGGTAACTTTACGTTCACTACCAGCCCTGGTAAAGCCACCAATTTTTCATTTCAAAGCGGATCAGCCACGAGCGTTCGATTCGGGTTTGTTAATAATCGCGCCCTCAATAATGATGCTGGCTCGGCGGCTCGTGGTTTTGGGAACCAAGAACCCGTCTACGCTTTCGCTCACGACATGGGGGACGTGATAGAGACTTCAGTTCGTTATACCATCGGCTCTGTCCAAAATCCAATTGTGAGATACCTTCATAAAGGTGGACTGTCAAATTTGGCACCGTGGTGGGAGAAGTGCTACGGTGATATGAGCGATATGATACGTTTCCACTGGAACGACTTTGACACTGTCGCGGCACTGGCTAACGAGTTTGAAACGCAGCTCCGAGCTGACGTTGATGCATTCTACAAAGGAAACGAGCCTCCAATTTATAACAATGGCACTTCTGCCGTTCCTACCAACGATACATCTTATACAGTAAAAGATGTTCTGAATGGAACGGATCAATACGGGCAGCAATACAAGTTTGATCCGAACTCAGCTTACGGGTTCCTTGAACCAACAAATGCTACTGGTATTGCTGTTCCCTTCGTCTCTGAAGCTGAATCATACTATGCCATTGTGGCGCTATCAGCTCGACAGGTTATGGGAGCCTACGTCTTCGCTGTTCCCCCCTCAGTACCCAACAGTTCGAGCGCGGACGACAACGTAGAGCCGCTGATGTTTCAGAAGGAAATATCCAGTAACGGCAATATTAATACTGTCGATGTTCTTTACCCAGCGTCACCATTTTTCCTTTACGCAAACCCAACACTACTCAAGTACATCTTCCAGCCATTATGCGAATTGCAGGAGGGCGATTTCTATCCTAATACCTATTCCACACATGATATCGGTGCCCATTTCCCTTTAGCAACTGGCCACGTCGAAGGCACTGATGAGTACATGCCAGTGGAAAATAGTGGAAATTTCATCCTCATGGCTTATGCGTACTATAAGTTCACCGGTGACTCGAATTGGCTGGTAACTCACTACGAGCTATTAGCCCAGTTCGCCCAATATCTAATTGATTTCTCGCTGGTTCCTGCGGCCCAGCTAAGCACCGACGATTTCGCCGGCGAATTGGCGAACCAAACCAATCTCGCTATCAAAGGAATTGTCGGTCTACAAGCTATGTCCTCCATTTCCAGAGTCGTTGGGAACCCAAACGACGCCGCCAAATTTGCCGATAAGGCGACGTCGTACTACGAACAGTGGGAAAACTTAGCAATTGACCCATCTGGAAAGCACACGCTTCTAGCCTACCAGTGGAGATCTAGCTGGGGTCTACTTTACAATATCTACTACGACAAGCTCCTGAACATGGGACTCGTCAACCCGAAGGTGTACGAGATGCAATCCGCCTGGTACGCCAGCGTATCGCAGACGTTCGGCGTGCCCCTGGACAACAGACACCACTACACCAAATCCGACTGGGAGATCTGGACGGCCGCGACGTCGTCCGCGACGACGAGGAGGCTGTTCGTCAACGCCGTGGCCTACTGGCTCAACGAAACAACTACAAACCTCCCATTTTCTGACTTATACGAGGTGGTCGGCACGGGCGAGTACCCGCTCCAGATCGACCACTTTAGCGCCCGCCCCGTCGTCGGCGGCCACTTCGCCCTGCTGGCTCTGGGCAAGACCGGACAGCGAGCTAGCGCGGCGGCAGGGGATACGACGGGGAGCTTGTTTACGAAGAATGGCACCGAGGCGCTTCCTGCGCCCGACGCGCCGAAGACGCCGGCTTGGTATGCGGGGAAGCCGTATAAGCAGCGGGTCGTTAGGAGATCGCCACCGCGGTCTGATGGGTTACATTAAGGAATGGTACCTTTGCGTATGATTAGGGACTTGTTGGTGGTTAGAATGGAGTCATCTATGGCTAGCGGCGGTGCTTATTTCACGATTGATTTACCCTATTTGATTCTCAATCTCATTTCCTGATTTTTTTTTTTCCTTTAGTCGTCTTCTCTTCTTGATGTAGTTGTCTATTTAAATGGTTTACTTGCACGCATGTGAAGAAAACTTTATGGCGCTGATAAGGTTGATAGCCTGGGAGTATTTTTGTTGCATATGATCATCCCATAATGCGACCTCACGCTACTCATTAGCCGTTCCATGACTACACGCTTTAAGTTCTGGAGTTGACTTAAACTGCTCAATGGAGACCCTTTATAGAAGCCTATTCAAAGATTTCGTTCTTAGGCTTATTCCTATCAAAAGGTCCTGGTCGATGGGTATAATTTCCCGGAATTAGTGCCCTCTGGCGCGCCCAGTCGTCCAGATGAAATCCTTCATACTATGATATTTATGGTATGAAACTTGATAAATCACAGTAAACAACATGCTAGACATCCTTAGAAGCCAACGCTTACTAGTAAGCACATACGACAAGTTAGGAACTACTATTAACCATGTGTTAGCGTTGAGTGATTTTACTACAATTCGCTGTTTGTAACCTCGGTTAAGCAAACGTATTTCTTTAGCCCAGTACTCGTATACCGAGCGTCAAGGTGTATAACTATTCAAGCCCCGAGACGTCGGATGTTGCTTCACTGACTGAGCTGTTTGTCTACATATCCACGTTATGGGGTATTGCTGACTGCGTAAGGTGGTAGAACCCTTGTGCGCCAGGAACGCCAACGCGGGGTAACTAGAGGCACGAGCAACATGTAAGCAGAGAGACTCTTAACAGACTACGGTGAGGCTTACAGGAGGATTCTATACCGAGAATTAGTAACATAGTTCGTGGATTTGTTGGTCACTGATCGTGGGTTTGATTCACGAGGTGGGCTTCAGCATTAATCTATTAACCGAAATTCGTTAAGCTGAACAAGTTCCTTAACCTGGTTGTTCTCTGAACTCCTAACGCGTTATACTTACTATAATGTTTCTTGCTTATTATAAGGCTATTTATTAAGAGTTTAAATACTAATGCTGACATTATCGCGTAGAGATTGCATCATAAATCTTCAAGCACGTATCCTGCGTTTCCCCTTTCAAGTGATGTCCACACTGCGAGCTTAAGATGTGTTTTATGAATGCCGAATACCCATTTCTAACGCCGCATTCAGTCATCAACGAGTCCTGAGCAAAGACCGACCAATACTACCTATCCAAGTCATATTTTCAAACATGATATCCGTAGCTTATACATCCAACATACTCCTGATCTGTTGAGGTTGTCCGCTAGTAGATACCCCACTAGCTGTACTAGAACTTCTCTCACTCGTCCCTGGCCTTCTGGGTTGCTCACCGGCAACCTCTAAACCTCTGCCTCTGCCAGTAGGCGTATTACTATTCGCTCCGGGGAATAGAAGACCAGCAGCGAGCTCTACTGTGCGCTTGGACCTCCGCTGGTCCGATTTCCCTCCATAAGGGGTATATGGTGGCGGAGCAGCAGCAGTACGCGTGCTGTTCGTACGTCGAATCTCGTTCATTTCTATACCACTGTTTTGAGCCGCGGCTTCGGCTTCCATTTCGGCAGCTCTGCGCTCGGCAAGTATTTCAACTTGTCTAGCAGTGGGTCGTCCGCCACCAACCTCACGAACATTCCGCATGATTCTGTCCCTCATGCCACCCGACGGGATGTCACCATTAACTCGACGCCACCAGGCAGGCTTGCGTACAAGACCCAGTTCTTGGTCCAGAGCCTGTCCTCGCTCGCGTCGCTGGCGCATGAGTTCGCGATCTTCGTTTGGTCGCATGAAACCTGCAATAATCTGTATGACTAGGATGAGGAAAGTTGGTGCATAACCACCAAGATACATTGCTAGTAAATTTGTTTTGACATTTAAAGGCGATAAGCCGAAGTCCCAGGCACATAATCCTTGGTATGCAACGACGGCTAGCGCGAGGGGTATCATCAACGTAAAGCGGAATGGCATATATCCCAAAAATCCGATAATACGGTTGAAGAAGCCGCGGTTTCGCGGCTCATAATGCCGAATAGAGTGCCATACAGAGACGATAATCGTGCACCAAGCAACAAATAAGCAAAATGTTGCTGCTTTGAAGCGCCCGTCGGTAGCGGCTGGCACAGCATTGTCAATAGTTTGTTCGGGAGATCGTTGGAGTTCGATTGCACCCCAATTTCGTGGAATGACGAGAAAGAAGTTCTAAAGCATCAATCAGCACATTATTCATAAGGTGTAGCTCACTGTTAAAGACTTACCAGCCATATCCAGAAATAGAAGAAGATAGGTAACCACAACTCAAACATGCCTCTTTTGTCGTTTTGGTGTAAGACGAAAGGGTTGGGGTCGATGAATTGACGTTCCATCCAGCTACCCCAATGGCGAACACCTTCCCAAACTACTGCTATGATACCCATCTGCATTAGGAACCAGAAGAAAACGTTCAAGACGATAGGAAGCTCCACAACATGGTATCGGTCGACATCAATCCCGGTGAAAAGACCAACGAGAGCGGTGGCGCAAACGAATATCGACCAGTACCATTGCCATCTTCTCCCGATCGGATAGAACCTCTTCTCGGGTGGGAGATGTAATTCGCCATGCTTTCTCAGATTGACCAGTATAAAAATCAGACACAACGCATAACCCACGGCAAAGCCAATACCAGCACGCGCCCGGTCTCCAATAGGATCTGTTGCCAAATAACACCAAGTGCTGTTGATAAAGGTACCATTGGTTAGAATGCCCTTCGGTGTGTAAGGTGGGTTCATAAGCATGCACCAGGATCCATTCGAGAGAGTGCCATTGATCGGATAATATGTATAATTCCAATAATTTAACGTGGAGGCATTAAAATGGATATTGTGGAAAACGGTGTCGGTTTCGTTGTCACCTTTCGGGAAGCCATCGCGGGGGCTGAGGAAAAACATGGTTAACGTCCGGAATGGGTCGCGCGAGGGAGGGGAGGCGGGCGTTCGTCGTCTTTTATTGTTATTCTTTTAGTTTAAGGGCGGGACGGGATAAGGTAAGCTTCGTACGGAAATCGTAACGAAGTTATAAAATTGAGACCATCACAGAATAACAAGACGCGCGACGACAACAAGAAAAAGAAAAAAAAGAAGAGAAAAAGAAAAAGAAAAACGCGAGGCTTATGGAAGTGGTGGGTTCCGGTAAGTAGTGGACTCCGGAGCTTCGGATCAGATCGCAATGAGCGTTAAAAAAGTCGCTCAGCGACCAGGTAATCCCCACAATTTTGTTGATCGGTATGCAGGCCGATAACTCAAATGGGTAGAAAAGACTACGATAAGAGGCCGGTAGAAAAAGCTGACTACGTCATCCCGAGGTGCCGAGTTGAGAGAACCTGGGACAAAACACTCTTATCGATACGGATATGATTATATAATAGTAAATCTCTTGGCATCAATTTATCCATGCAGCCCCGTATTCTCTGCATATGGGTCGATGGGTCGTTTTTTTTAGCTTCTGTTCTAATTTATTTCTTTAGTTTAATTATTTTTCATCGTTCGTTTAATAAGTGATGGTTTAGATAGGTATTTAACACATTTCTCTCCCAAAGCAGTCAAAACGTTCGGTTCGTTAAACTATTACTATAGGAAGCTTACTACGCAGTACATGAATAAAAGAAAATAATAAAGAATATGATCCATTCACACACATCACAAGTCTCGTGGCTCTCCTCTCTAACCAAGGGGCTAGGCTACAATAATGAACGCCATTCCAGACCCCATCGATGTCACCTTCAAAACTCTTGGCTTTAGCTGTTGGTCCATCGCACCGCGCTATAATAAGACATGGATGTGGAACAATTCGTATTAGCCAACCTTATTGACGGTTTAGACACGGTTGGATCCCCTCCGGGATGTCTAAGCTTCTGTTACTATTTTCCCCTGAGTTTTCATCACTTGTTTCGCATGGTCATCTTTTCTCGCAGTCGCTTTTCTTCGCGATGTGTCAGAATACTGCGCAATAAAAAATGCGGTTGAACGATGTGATTTTGTCGACTTCTCTGGCCGTTGGACACGTCCTTGGTCAGAGTTGTCCTAACTATTCGAGTTATTCTCAGTCGCGGAACCCTCCTCTCTCTTCTGGTGCCTACAAGCTTGCGTATCAGCGACCCTCTCCCGAATGTCGTACTTTTAACTCGACCTTGATCGAGGATGCTATTAACAAAACGAAGAGCGCAATTTTTGATCCCGATCTATCACGTCTTTTCGAAAATACCTTCCCGAACACGCTCGATACGGCTATCAAATGGCGAGGAGTTGCTGCTAACAACTCTGAAGAAGAGTTGGCTTTCGTAATTACTGGCGACATCGACGCCATGTGGATTCGCGACTCGGCAAACCAGATAGCTCCCTATAGGACCGTTTTAAAGAAAAAGACAGACGATATCGCCTCCGTCTTTCGCGGTACTATCAATATGCAAGCTCGGTATCTGATTATATCGCCTTATTGTAACGCTTTTCAGCCGCCACCCGAGTCGGATATCCCTCCGGCGCAAAATGGGGGCATCTATTCTGTCACGCCGTCGTATGATCGCAATATAGTTTTCACGTGCAATTTTGAGCTCGATGACTTTGGAGGATTCTTGCAGCTTTCGCATGATTATTACAATGCGACAGGGGACTTGGATTTCTTCGGAAAGTTCCAATGGATTCAGGCCGTACAATCTATCCTTGCTACGTCAGAAGAAATGAGACAGCCTACATACGGGCCTGATGGGAAATGGATTCCCCCCGTATACACTTTTCAGTCGCAAACCATGACTGGTTCTGGTACTCTGGGAAACAACGGTATTGGAAGCCCAGTTAACGAGACTGGCTTGGTACGTTCGCCATTCCGCCCGAGTGACGATTCTGCCACCTTTGATTTTCAAATCCCGGCAAATATGATGTTGTCGAGATACTTGGAATCTACATCCGATATTATGGAACGACTACCGAATGCGCCAAAGGGGCTGGCGCAAAATATGAGAGATATGGCTAAGGAGATTAGGGAGGCTATCAACCAATGGGGTATCGTGACTGCGCCCAATGGCAAGAAGATCTTCGCATACGAAGTTGACGGTTTCGGTGGCCAGAATTTGATGGATGATGCGAATGTCCCATCGCTTCTCTCGGCGCCGTTTCTAGGATATTTAGATAAGAACGACACTGTGTATCAGAACACGCGAGCATTCGTTCTTAGTAGGAGTAACCCATGGTGGTGTGAAGGGCCTTTCCTCAAAGCCATCGGCAGCCCACATATTAGACCGGGAGCTGCATGGCCCATGTCGTCTATCAGTAAGTAAAAATTCGGACTACTTTCCCCCCTTACACGTCTTAAACAACGCCCTCTTGAAGATAGCTCACTAACATTCTACTCTAGTACGAGCAATGACTTCGGATGATGACGCGGAAATCATATCGGCGGTAAAAGAAGTGCTGAGCACTACCGACGGGTATGGATTGGTACACGAGAGTGTCGATAGCTTTGACACAACCAATTGGACACGACAGTGGTAAGTATCGGATTTACAAAAAGGGGTCCAAGAAAATCTACTGACTTGTAGTATAGGTTCACTTGGGCGAATGGATTGTTTGGGCAATTGATCATGGATCTAGCAGAGAGGAAGCCACATATATTAAAAGAGAACTTCCAGCCCATCTTCATACATATGGACTAACTAGTGTTGCATATATATTTGAAATTTATCTTAATCCGACTCTTTCAATATCTAGACGATAGACTCAGTGAAACTCGTTCAAGTAGCATGATACCATGCCAAGTTAGTTCTGCCCAGCTATGCGACCATGAGTAGTGAATTGTCCCATTGAATCACGTCAGCTACGTAAGATTTACGGATAGGTAAGGCCTGAACCCTATTATGGAAGGGCTCTGAGGGTCAAAGCACTTCTGCTCGGGCCTATCCCATCAGACCCGGTGTCATTTTTTAGGTATGGTTTAACCACTTCAGGTACGGAATCACTACATCAAACAAAATTCTTCCGTATAAGAGAATGTGTTCATCACATCTTTATCCACCTCGGGCTCATGTCCCTAATTTCCAACTAAGTAGTCGATTTCTATATAACTACGGGCAACTATGTCCCGCCGTCTTGCGCTAATAGCTGCTATCATAGAGCACATGTTGTAGCAAATAGCTCCTCCTATTACAAAATGGCCAAAGATAAAAAAAAAAAAAAAACCCCGCTCATCCATATACCTATATATTCTGAACATGCTCCTTGTCCTCGATGTCTCATCTAGGGTCCTAATGCCTTCCCTCGTCCCTGCTATATGTAACAATGTTGCGACCAGGATGTCGTAGAGTCTATAGTCTTTGATGATCACCGAGGAGTCTATTCCGCTAAGTTAGAGTCTGATAACTCGACCGCGCTTAAACAAACTCTTAATTCACTAATGCATTCTTTGAAGTAACTTACTCTAGTCTTTCCCCATTGTTACTTGATCATCTGCAAGCTCACAAACCTACCCCTATCTAGCTCCGGCTACTGTCGCCGTTGCTGCTGACACAGCAAGCTCCGTAGCTTTGATTTGCAACACCCAAATAGGGCCACCCACAACCAATAAATAAAGGCTACAGAGGATATCACGTTCCGGATGATAGAGCATCGAGAACGGTTGAGGAAGGTTTTTCTTGGTACCTCGCCAGCATGGATTCCTGAGATTTCATAGGTGTCACGGTACTGTCCTTATAGGTCGAGATAGCAACGTCAACCCCTTGAGTTGACAATGTTCTACCTTTTGGTAGTGTAGCGGTTTGATAGCCATCTCCCGAACCATTGCAATAGGGTATTTGTCAAGAACCATTTGGTTAACCACATCAGTGTCCACCACTACCCGACCTTTCTTTCAGATCTCTCTCATTGTCCTTTGAGTATGAGGATATCCTTATATACCACGACCGCCTTTTTCCGAGGTGCGGGATGTCAGTGCGTAGGGAACCCCAATCTGAACTCTTTCTTGGTGACCAGATTAACGCTGCGGAACCTTTGAGCGTAGTCGAATAGATTGTGAATCTTAAGGTCGTCAGGCTATTTATCTGGAAGTGTGCTAGGATGACAGCCATGTTAGTACAGAGGTAAATAAACGCGATGTTATATTGTCTGGAGATATTGGAGTTAGGTAGGTAGGTAGGCATTGCGAAAGAAATAACAGGGCCAATTAACCACCTACCGTAGGCCTTCTTCATCGACTCATATATAGACCATTTGCCGATCAACCTGATCCTCACCAATTTCTCGGCCATCTCGACCAGCTTCCCCGAACTGTGGGAACTGGGGATTATCCATCTTAGCTATTTTCGTCGTGAAAGAAATATTGAAATTAAGGATGAGGATTTGTTATTGACTTCTGAAGAATAATAGGAAAGTGATGCAACGAAAGGTGGGAGTTGGCGAGATAATTATAGGGGAAAAAGTAGACATGACAACGGGATCAGGTCCAAGTCCAACTTCCCAACCTCCCAGTTGAAAAGTCTAAAGCTCAAGTACCGAAACGAAACAGTAGGGTTATACTGTGCTTCGGTGTTTCAAATATCGAGAGGTCCCTGCGTATAATACTCTCATCGCCGTCAGGTCTTGTCAACTATTAGCTTTTGAGGCTGCCGTTTATGGCATATTCAAGAAATAAATGCAAGCACCAAGCAAAAGGATCCAAGGTCGAGGCCCGCATAGCAGTGTGTTGATTGAGGTTGTAAGTTTGGAAGTGGAAAGACCTTGTGTCAATTGCCTAAAGGCTCAGTTACTTAGGAGCATGATACGGCAAGCCCTTCCACCATGTGAAGACGTCCACCTACAAGAACAGTCCAAAGTAATGGATAACGGGTACCAGCCCAGTGAGGAGCGCTGGGACATGCGCATCCAGCGTCCTTGCTAAAATTTGGTGCAGTAACCACTTGAAATACACCAAGTGTAATTTCCTATAGCATAATATTTATAATAGGTAACAGTTGCACTGTTGTATGTGGAATAGGTAGGTAGGTAGGTAGGCACCTTTCAGGCACCAAACGCTGCTAAATCTTCGGCCGATTCGATGGACTACCGCTTAAAAGCATTAACTCAACGTCATATCATACTTAAATCCAAGTTAGTCAAAGCCAATCTATTACCTAGACGCCATCGACACTAATTACCTAGTATCAAAAAGAATAGTTCAATATGTACTCCCGTGATAAAGCTGTCCGATCCATTCTACGATTCTATCAGGAAGTTATCCGCCACCCATATCTAGATGACGATGCACTTATCATACCACCTGCCAATGGTTGGAGCTCTATCAACGTCAGAGGGAAAACTGAAACTGTGCTTGAACTACTGCGCCACCTGCCGTATCTCTGTCCGAGTAATGCGTACGAGCGACTTCTCATCTACTGGGAAACAGTTCCCATATGCTACACGGACGGTCAAAGCCACGATGAAATCTACCCTCTCCCAGCCCACTGCGTCTATCTAACTTCAAGCGTTGACCGCGAAGGCACGTCTCTAATTCTTGACACTCACTCGGACACTATAACCGAGTACTGCCACACTGGGTCTTACATCACAGTGTCCGGAGAAGAATACGACGCGCTACCTAAAGCTGATAAGTGGAAAGCACATCGCACGACGCCTATCACAGAGTTCATGGACGCTTGGACGCGGCGGTACGAGAAGCTCGTGTGGATGCTAGTACCGAACCCGATTCGCCAACCAACAACGGGGAGGTTCTATAGTCGTGCTGATACAAGCGCCGAGGAGGACGAACTCGTGAAGGAAGAGCAACTAAAGTCATGGCGTGTTGAAGACGATACTAACCACCCGGATTTCGAGAATGAGTTAGATAACGCTCAAGGCGACGCGCGGAACATTATGAAAAAACACGTCACTGTATGGATACCTATGATGCTGAACTTTAATTGTCTTGAGTTTCGATGCTGATTTATTATTCGAGTTCATAGGACGTGTATAATACGTATCTCCGCCACGGATGGCCTGATCGCTTCGACAAGTATAGTTGCCGTAGCGATTTGCTACAGAGGGAGATAATAAAGGATGCTGAAGATAGGCGGAAAATGGAAGAGATGAATCCCGATGCGGAACTGTTCGATTGAAGTATAGTGGCGTAAGTTGGTATAACGCATGGTTTCATTGTAGGAAGCAGATATGTATATGTCGGGATCTATACCCTGGTCACGCAGAGTAACGATTGGAAACTATGTACCTACACTAAATAGAACAACAGTGACATCTAATCACCCTACCTCTATTTAAACAGGGGAATATATTAGTTCATTATAGGGTTAGTAAAGACCCCCCAGAAGGAATATCGCTGATATCTCGTCTTGGTATAGAGGCAAAACTTTTGTGATGTTAAGCAAATGTGGGAAGTTTCCTTAGACTGTGCTGCGATAAGTTTCTCCTGAATGAGAACGCTCTATATAAATACTTTTTGATTTGATGCCTGGTAAAACTATTGATAGGGAAAAAGAAAATTCTCTCCTCGCATAATGCTTCTGTAGAATTATTACTCCTGGCCACCAAGATACGGACTAATATCTCCACTTCCAAGAAATATTTAATAATTTCAAGGCCGGAAGCAAGTTTTCTAGATGGTATTACAGGTTATCTAAGCCTCAAGAGTTCTGATTATAATATTGTAAAGACATATAGTTACCCCTTTCGAAAGTCTAGAGGTAGATATAACTAGAAAACGATGAAAGAATATAATAGTGTGCAAAGTTGGAGCATAGGTAGTCAAACTCAGTTGACGCCGGCATATTTTGACGCTGTATAAACCTAAGTATTATGGAAATTGTTTTCCTATAATATCTGATGTGTGATCGGGGTAAGTCGTCTTTCCTAAGATATCTATATTCTCTCCCTTTGATTATATAAGCATATGAATAGAGACTCGACAACATGCATTCACCAAAGTTCTTTTAACCAAGTAAATTATAATAGTTGCCTTGTATTGTCAAACCACTTTGCACAAAAGGATGAGGAACACGCCAAACCTTTATAGTAATATGTTGACGGTATATAGAATCATGTATTAAATTTGATTAATTATCTTTCGTTTTTGACCACTATAAAATTTGAACTTCCTTTCGTTGGCTAATAAAATCCCAACGCCGCGAGGCTAGAAGCCCCGCAGAGATGCCGGCCGCAACCACGGGTGGTAGTATTCAGAAACAGGTTATGGGAACCAGTATATTCACGGGGCAACCACATCATTCCGGCTGACTTACATACTAATAATGTTGGACAGTTCAGTTACATGTGGGAAGGGGGAGGACAAGCAAATCAAACAGCACCGCTCCGGACCGTCCGGGCTTTTTTTTTTTTACTCTTTCGCGGGGGTCACATTTATACTATACACTACGATATTAAAGAAGACTTCGGCCGACGAATCCGATAGTCGCATAGTGGGCTTGGAAAGAAAAAGAAGGGAAAAAAAAGAAAAAAAAAGATAAAAAAAAAGATAAAAAAGAAAAATAGACTATTGAGATGAGGACGGTTAGGTGGTTTACGATAGGTTCTATGGCAATTGGTGGTGATTTAGGATGCAGAACCTAGCACTTGCATGCCGACCACGCTACTATGTACCACGCCACACATACATATATCGCGAAATGGGGTGATAGATACGTTAGTATCGATAATATCATTGGGTTAGATCGCATAGCAGCGATCTGTGGAACAAGGGGAGGGGACTGGGGGGATGCTGTCAGCCCTTTATCAAGTCTCCGGCTTTGAAGGTGGGGATAGCAATATCGAAATATTGATACTACTCGTTAGAATAGAGGCACCTAACCTTTTTTCGGGGGGGTTTTCCCACGTAGATGGATAGTTAGTTGTTTAGCTGAATAGCGTCTTCGCGCGAAAGGATAGGCGGAGTATGTCCACATGGTTCGTTGGAGTGGTTATGAGTATGAGTAGCATGAGATTTTAGCATTTTAGTTGTTCAATAGTAGGACGTCGTCATATGCGAGCAATGTCGAACGGCCGACAGCGGGTTGGGCGAGCAAACCTCGAACTCGCGCAGAATTACTACATACGTCAGAATCAGGCACGCGTCGGGCGCCGTCTGGATCTCTAAATGAGGTTACAATGCTGCAATGCTGCAATTGTTGGACGTGCAGCAATAAAATAGTGAAAGAGAAAAAAGGGGGGGAGGAGAAGGGGGGGAGAGAGAGATGAGACACAATCATGATGGTTGTTTTGAGTCATCTCCAAGTGGCGGTCAAGGAGAAGACTTATATGAATAATATGAAAGAAAAAAAAAATATTAATATCATGATCTCGCTTCGAAGGATACTTTGCCTCAGTTTCACTATATATCAATGTAAGACTATTTTTTAACTTCGACGGTCTTTAAGAGACATGAATCGGCAAGGAGAGGGGGAGTGGAGAAAATAATGGTTCAATGTTCTAATAAATGAAACTAGGATATATAGGTAGGTACACCTTTAAGACGGAAAGGTTAGTTAGTAGGCTCAGGTAGGGTTAGGTACATATTATAATGTTCCTGGCTAAGGCTGATTACATGTACCTACATTGGAACTTTGAAAGGTGTCGATCTACGATAGGAACGATAGGAATGATGAGGAGACGGCGATAAGAAGAACCTTTTTTTTATGAACGTGGGCGAGATAAGATGCCGGTTGTAAGCGTTGCGGGTAAACTGGGTGAAAAGCCAAAAAAGCCAAATATGCGAGGGGAAATTTACTATGGGAACTTATTGGGAACCATTATTTGGATTTGGCTACTACGCTTACGGATGTATCGTGCCTTGCATCCTGCAGGTCAATCTTATTTTAGAGGTACTGCACACAGAATAAGTCATATTCTCATTACATGTATTCCCAGGTAAAAAAAGGTACGTAACCTAGAGATTCCAAGGCAACAGTACCTCGCTGACATACCCATAATCTCATTGCGCATGTGACTATAATATGAATTGATACACATAATACACATAAGATACTCCCCACATTTCGTAGTTACTTCCTACGCTATACATGAGCATTAGACCCCTACCGTGGGCATGCAACACAGAAGACCCTTGCAATGGATGGTTGGCACATTGATGGTACCTGTTAGGTCTGTACGCTGTTCTTAGCTGTTCCCCTTGTGATTTTAGGGGCGATCCGGACTGCTGGAGCGTTACACGGGAAATGCACTACTATACTAGTACATGTATGAAAGTTGCTGCATGAAAATCTAGCTCGTCTACCTGGGAGGGATAATCCCTACCTACACATGCTAATCAGAAGAGGATATATCCTATGAGGCCCTGACATACTAAGTATCATTCATTATAGTTATTCTAGAATATCTCCTAGCTGTTTGTATCAGATAGGTTATCTTGCCATGTCTTAGCTCGACAAAGGTCCCGCACCGTATATTGCCCGTTTGCTATCCAAAATATTAGTCGAAATAAGATTGTTGTAATAACGGAATGACTATTCTGTATTGATATTGGTCGAATAGTTTTCTTGCATATTGTGTTATTGAATAGCTCAGCGTAGCCTACGTCGATACGCTCATAAAAAATACAAAGGATATAAGGACTTAGCCGGTAAGCAGATATCTGGTAACACTCCCAAAGCTTTTCCATGCGAAAAAACGTTGGAAGAAAGAGGAGTTACCTTGGAATAAAACCCTGCTGTAAAACTTATGTGTGTTGAGCAAACATCGATATGAGAAGTTATTTCAGCAGGTTGTCGGGCCAATAGCATCACGGGGTTTCGAAAATGCCCAGGGAGACGTAGGCTAGTCAGGTGAAATGAGAAGTCTTTAACCATATTAGAAGGCATTGTAAGACGCGGATCTGGTGCTGAAAAAGGATATACGTCATCCAGGTAACGCGAGGCTATCTAGGGGTTACCTGGAGCATTGTAAATCATGACTGGCTGAGAATTGCGGCGTAGGAGGGGAGCACAGAACACATCGACGACAACACACGCGGAGTCAGGCGAATCGGATGGATGGACCGAGATCGCAACCTATACAAAGGCCGAGAGGATATATAAGTCCGCTCGCCCGTCTGCCAGCCGGTTAAGGCGGAGATGAATGCTCAAGTAAATCCCGGGTTGCTTTTCATACAGCGTCATAACTAACACGTCAGCACCCTAATGATTGTTGCGTTAGGACTAGTATAGGTATGCGAAAACAAAGGGTACTGTATTTCAAAATCAAGTCGTGCTCACGGGATACTGACTTGCGGCCGCCGGTTACTGGTATATAAAGCTTTTCGCGTCGGGATAATCTATCGATTAGGCGTCGTTATTCTGACTAGCGAATCCGAGGTAGCTCCGAACTTTGCGGCCGAGGGAGCGATTGAGATGGTAACTGACGTTTATACTTGGCTGTATGATAAGGTGGCCAAGGGCTAGCCGGTGATGACCGGGAGAAATAATTGGCTTCGGACCGCGCAACGGCTACCGAGGCCGGCCGAACCAAATAACAGACGGTATCCTTGGCAAGTGCTCGGGAAAGTATGGGACGTGCAGGTACCTCGCAGTTTGCAGCGCCTCCCTTTTATGCGTGGCTAGGATCTGCCTTGGAGGCGGGAATTTTGTTTATAGCGGCAGAAAAGTCGAGCACTCACAACCTAACAGTTTGATCGTACTCCTAGTAGGTAACTATAGGCAGTCCGATAAAGAAGTACTCAGCATCGTCGCCTGTAACGCCGTTGTCATATTAATGCACCAATGCGTACGGTCTTTCGTACGTATAAGCTGCATTTCATCTCAGCCCTGTACCTTGGCAAGGGTCCTGGATCGGTTATTTTTATTCGCCAAGTACAAAGTACAGATGTGCAATTCCATGTACATAGGTACAATTTGTATAATATTGTACCTGGGGGATGTGGGCTGACATGACAAGCTTACGCACACATGGCGTCCGGCGATAACAGGTCTGGACTTACAATAGGCTTGGTAAATCATCTGATATACAGCCCTGCTTCTGAGTTAATTATGCTGCTGCAAATGTCCCAACCGGGTAATCGAACCAGGCAAAATGAGGGAAATAATCAGCAAGATCAGAGATAATTAAAACTAAATGATATAGCCCGTACCTAAGCCTGGTACCTACCTACATGTATTATTGTACGTACTGAGTTGAGATTAGCAACATGACGCCACTTGCATCCATTACCGACTTAGCCCGGCTAACCTGTAGGGCATATCGATAAACAATTGTCGATAGCGTCAGATCATAGCGGGGGAGGGGTGTGTGAACTTTTGAAGGCTGAAAGCGAGGGGTCTAGCCTTTTTCTACCCACGTCTCCCACCGCAGGATCTTAGTCGCTTAGAGTATCTAGGCGCGCGAAAGGTCGTCGGACATTTTACTCCCCCTTGGGCATTGATTGTTTCTTAACTTGGTTAGTATTTTAGCTGTACTGTGGTCCGAGTCTGATAACTCCATCCAGGTCCCGCATATAAATGTTGGGAGGTAATAGTGTATAACTACCTGTTATAATAGACTCAAACGTTGGCTGCTTGAGTTAGGTACTCGAAACTGTTAATATCTAAAAAAGAAAAAAAAAACCTTAGGTGTAACTTAGACAGTCAAAGACCAAACGTAATCAAGTTTTCGTCCGTACCGACAAGTTCAGCCTCGGTGAATATGTGCAGCCGCTGTCCGTGGAGCTGGAGCTGGATCGTGGTTAGGAGTCTTACGTTTGGGTGTCACAATAGTAGCGCAGGGCGGAACTTGTGTACTATGACTAATGCAGATAATAATGCTGCATACGTGGTAGCCGGGCGGTGGATCATCAGGTACAAGAACCACGATAATGGTTAAAGGAGACATTGTACACATGTCACACATACACATGTCCTGAATTTCGTAGGTCAAGGGAAGCAAAAGGTTTGATGACATGTTCGCGTATCTTGCAACGGAAGAAAGGCCAGAGACTTAGGGGTTGGTGCAAAGGTGTAAAGGTGCAAATCGGTTACAAATTGGTAACGCGTGCATGAGATGCGCCTGTATCATGTACCTCATAGACATGTAGGCAAGGGAAGAAAGAAAAAAGAAAGGCTCCGGGCGAAGCGAGAGGTGAGTGGAGAAGGCTGATGGTGGTAGTGGGTGGTGTATGTATTTGCTGTACAAAAAGTACTGAGATTTACACAGTAGTGTAGCAGTCAGCTGGACGCTTATCCTCCAAGCATTCCATACCGTCAATCCGGATGCGATAAAAATGGTAGGAATGCGGCAAAGCCAGTAAGATCTCCGTGGACCCGAGGGAACCTCTACTCGATATCCCGATGACACGATGTCCCTTGGCAGGATGTGATCCTTCTTAGGTGCCTACATAAGCGTGTCGCAGGGAAAACTAGGCTCGAGAACTTTGACCGAGTTAACGCAACGGCGTTCAGTACGATGGACACTCCCCCGGCAATAAAAAACTGGAGGAGAGCTGTCGAGCATGTCGAATATAGACACTGGATAGGCAGGCGTTGCGTCAGAGCGCGCAGATCGTAGCCTAACCGAGTTTAGCTTACAGCATCTATCTCCTCAGGGTTGCAGAGACCCGGCTGTTAAACAAGACATCGCTCCAAAGAAGCTCACATTATTAAAACAATGCATCTTCCCTTGATATCTAGATTGAGCTTATGAACGGCTCATTCGTTTCACCAATAGGTTTCTGAGAAATGAACGTATGGGTCTGAGAGGCAGAGGGAGAAGAAAAAAAAAAAAGAGAATGAGGGGACGCAAGGACAAGTAGAAACAACCTAAGGTAAGGTACGTAGGCCCGAGTTAATACGTACGGTCCTTCTATGGTTTCAAACAGGCTTACTTCCTGCTAGCATAGCTAGAGGATAAAGAATGGAACAAGCTCGGGAGTTTTAGCTAGTCTTGTAAGAGCCTAAGAGATACCGTCTGACGGTATGGCTGTGAAAGTCATTCTCCGGCTACCAGTAGGCCGATATGGAGTTAGGACCGAACAGAGGCCGGTTGTCTTCGGATGTGCTTTGGTGATGTCCAGGGAAAAGGTAGTCGATAGGATCCAAACTATAAGTAAGCGGTCAGACCGGTTGTACAGCAGATGATCACGCCTATTATGAAGGTGACGAATATTCGGGACGGTCAGGAACAGGAAATTTTTTTTTTTTTTGTTTTTGTATTTTCTTGTCCAGATGATGGATATATCGCCGATGAGACGCATGCGCCTAGTGATTATAGTAGTTTATAGTCTCAACCTACGCTTTGAAAAAAAGCTGAGGCGCCGGAACGATGAGTTTTATACTAATGCAACTAAACCACGACTAGTATTCCAGCAAATACAGATTAAAAGATCCATGATGTATGATACCTGCGACGGCGGCTACTTGTGGGGTCGGAGAATGGGGATCGATGTGCGATGAGCGATGAGCAATGAATAATGAACAATTTGTGGACAGGTTTATGTGAGAGGAACATCCATAACATAAACTTGATCCCATGATTCCTTTTTTCCTCCCATCGTACCCGAATCCGGGGGGGCAGTTTCCCTGGAACACAAGAATACGCTAGAGTTTGAACCAATTAAAGTGAAGCATCGTTTTTTATAGAATAGAAATACCCCTGTTAACTAAGTCGTTGCCTTGTCTGTCCTGTCCCTGTCCTGACTTCCCTAGCGTTAGAGAACGGGTACTGCATAGGTACCTCGCAGGGGTTTATCACTCTAGGTACGCAGGTGCGACCGCACAACAGGGAGACGTACAGGCATGACATGGTAGCTTGCCCCTGTAGCGGCGCCAGCGCCTCGCACCAACAGTGGAATAATAAATAAAAACGGGATAGGTTCACTGCTCACAAGCGAAACCCCTCCTTCCTTCTTCAATTTGCCCCTCCTCTACCCTCGACCCCCTCTACATTTTTTTTTTCCAAAGCTCCCTCTTCCTTTAGGTCCATCCCACCAAAAGAAAAATTAAAAAGAGACCATAATAAAACCCACTCTCTCCGGAAGAGCAAAGAGGAAAGCCGTGGTTCTTTGCGAATTGTGATATGATACGTATGAGGCTGGAATCCTCCACGACCGAGTCCGCAATTCTCCGATAAAAGACATTTATTTTTTTTTCTCAAATGTCATAAAGCGTTTTCGAATCGTAAATTTTATCCCGTTTTCTCATTTTATTCTTGATTGGCTCAAGAAAGTCAAAAGTCATACTTTCATCTTCAGTCTCTCGCGTGGTTTACCATTGTTGCGAGTGATAGAGGCATGACCGCGAAGCCGACTCCGCTATACGACTCCGCTATACAAAACTAACTGCTAGCTACCTTAGAGGTGAAGGGATTCTGTCGTTCGATGACCTCACTAGCGTATCGTTGTTGTCGAGTTGATGGGTATTCCCACGCTACCAACGAATAAACGTCTACGATAATAACGATAATAGCGATAATAACCACATCAGATATCCACTTCAACTGTACGTTCGTCCCTCTCTATCCACTTTACCAGGTACACACACACACGCATATACACGCATACACTTCGTATAGCTCTTCATTCGTGCATATTTTCATACTTGCCAAGCCTCCTCGAATGTCAACTTGTCCCTGTCAAACTGAGTAAGGCCCTTGGGTTCGTCCTCTACTTTTCACAATAGCACCTTTTTTAAAATATTTTTTTTATTTGTATTCGAACAGGGTAGCATGGCTAAGCAAGGTCTAAGCATAGCTACCTCATAATAATATATACCTAACTACATCTTATTACATCTTATTACCTTACTTTACCTCCTACCCAAGCACACTTGCGCAAGAGCGCATACGCAACACACATAACACTACGCCCATCCGTATCTAGACTTGCACGCGCGGACGTACACAACCTAACAATACCCATATACATGGACACGGACATACATTAAACATACATTTAACATGCATGGATCCATCCCTATACACACATACTTTACTCTAACATGCTGAATGCATACTAAAAATCATATATACATATTACATATACAAGGTACATACCTCACATGTGTCTTTCCCGACTTTGAACTAGGGAACCCCATCTATCTGGGCCATAACCCATCACAAGTCATCACTGACAAGCCGACCATCCCAACCCTCCCTCCTCCTGTCTACCTACCTATCTCATCATCCTGCTTCATCGCCCCTCCAACATATTTTTTCCGCTTCGGATCCCCTCTCTCTTCGCCTCATCCCTTGCCACTCTGTTCAACCCTATTTCTCTTCCCTTCCCCTTGCGCATTATCAATACTGTCGCTTAACAAAGTCAAGGTCTCAGTGAATCTCACTTATCCCTAAAAATCATTGGGACAAGTTCTTCGGTTAGCTCTCAAATCGGAGACCCGCACGAATTTATTCAGCTTGATCGACCCCAACTCCTACTTCTGGACCCAGCCTCCTCGGTGGTTGGCTAGTCCCTGGCCTAGACTGTCCCTGGCTCTTTGTTCTCACTCGTCGTTCGGACGAATGCGCGCTCAGTAGAAGCACGATAACTGGTTCAAAAATTAATAATAACCCACTGGGGAAAAATACATATATTCTTTGTTGATACTATTTTTGTTGCATCCAAATCGAAGAAAAAAAAGATACTTCTTCTCGAACTCTTTTCCGCCCGTGGTCGCAACATTCCAAGGACGGATATTCGTCATTCTTGACCCTGTTCCGTTTTAAGTCCATCTTGTCTCAGTTTCAGCCGTTGCCCGCTCGACCTGACTCGAACTCCCTCCCCACCGAAGATTCCCGGCAGCTTAGCACACATCACTGGGAGCACAAACCATTTTCAGAATATCAATACCCGTTGATCCGTGAACAACAAATTCTGCGAATGAATTATATCGATATTTCATCATTGCCCCCCTTCTCTTTTTCCTTTTCTTCCACTACCCTCGCCGCCGCATTATCCTCCCGCTATTTTAAACTATCACCGCTCGGCCCCGTTATTCCTACTACCTGCCATCAAAGGTTTGCCGTGAATATTTAGACTCGGCACGGTTAGGACCGCAGAAGCGATAGCAAATCATCGGCTTGTCTGATAGGGTCGACAGTTACTCTACATATTCGTGGGATATTAGGATATTAGGACCTGTGCTATGGCGGCTACTTTTCGGCCCGTCAACACACCCATGGCGATAGAAGTTAAAGCAGACGATGGGGCCGCGCGGTCGCCCACAACACCGACCCCGACAAAGGCCAGCTTTCCACAGCGACCACTACCCACGTCTCCATTCCCGCAAGCAGTCCAAATTCCAGAAAGTATCGATGAAAAACAGACGCCGAAACAAGCAATCAAACGGGAGACTTCACAGCATTCGAAAAAGTCGCGAGGAGGTTCCGAAGATGTCGAGATGGACGAATTAGATGGAGAAAACCATGGAGATGACGGCGCAGGATCGGATGAAGAAAGTGTCAATGCGGATGGAAGCAAATCAAACAAGAAGAAGAAATCACAGCGATTCTACTGTACGGATTATCCGCCTTGTAACCTAAGCTTTACAAGAAGCGAACATCTGGCCAGACATATTCGGTACGATTTTACAATAATTCTCTTTCAATACCGATTGTAGCTAACGATTCTAGGAAACACACGGGAGAACGTCCATTTCAGTGCCATTGCTCGAGACGATTTTCACGGCTGGATAATCTGCGACAACATGCACAAACGGTGCACGTCAACGAAGACATACCAATAGACTCTCTTGCTGCGACAGGGACAAGGTTTCAAAGGCAAATCCGAACCGATCGAGTACGACAACCTGGGAGAGCTCGGGCTTCGACAGCAGGAAGCATGGGCTCCCCTCCCCGCGGCCATGCGAAATCCCTTTCTACATCAAGTATCAGCTCTGTTGGTTCAACTTTTAGTGCCCGCGAAGACGTGCGTCGAAGGCCGCCCCCTTTAGTGATGGCAGATCCACGGTCTAGGCTTTCGATCGAAACTTATCATAATAGTGCCGACAACGCGTATTCCTACCGGCCACCGTCCCCTGCTGATTTTAGTACACCAACCTCGGCAACCTTCTCAACTGGGCAGAATAGCCCCCGGTGGGGATCCGCCATCGCATCTCCAAATTCATCTCATCCACGGCCTCAAAGCATGTACGCTGGCCACAGAACTCCAGGCCGCCGTCTAAGTGTACCTTCTGGTGGCATTCCTTTTCAGTCCCCCCACGGTGCCCCCTTAGGCCGCCCTCTTTTCGCCCCTGGTGCTATAAACACTTCAAATCCCGGTGCTTTTTCACCAACCGGAACCTTGCTGGGATCGCCCACGTCCTCAATATTTTCCTCGAGGCGTGAGTCTACCTCACAGACAGAGGATTGGCGTCGTCGCACGTGGCATCCCGATTCAACCAATTTCAACACAGTTAACAGCAGCAGCCGCTTAAGCAACGTCGTAACTCCATCGCAATTCCAAAACCCTACGCCAGTCCCACAGCAGCAAAATACGCCACTCCGATTGCCTGGGATTGAATCGTTTGGTCCTCTCCCTCATCGCCCAGCATCTCCCATCAGGCGGAACCCGTCTCCTATGCTTGTCGACTCCGAAGTTACTCATCCGCCAACTATCCTTCCCTTAACCCACTCCAGTGATGCAGATGATAGGCGCAATACGGCCCAATGGGATATGGGCCTACATCGAGGTTTAACTCGTTTGGATATTACATCTAATCCACCAACCTCGGACTCAGCAGGTACATGGGCCCGCGAAGCAAATCAAGCGGTTGAGGCAGAGGTGGATCGAATAAGAGTAAACCCCCCTACAGTGCGGTTCAATGAACCTGTAGTAGTGGAGAGCAGACCGCTAGGTGCTGCTAATTTATCCAGAGCTTATCACCAACATACTATGTCAGCACCTTCGATCGCGACCACAAGACAGACCAAACGGCGAGGTTGGTATAATGGCCCCGTAACCGTTCACGCCGATGCACCTCCTGAGAAAATGGCGCGAGTGGATCGGATGGTTCATCCAAACATAAGCGAATTCGCGGGTTTTCCGGCGAGGGAGAATACCACAAACCCCCCTCCCGGACAACAAAATTCCGGTGAACGGGATAACATGCTTCGGTTGCAAGCTCTAGTAGCGGTTGCGACAAGCGAGGGGAACGCCACGACCGCGTACTAGGGCCCTACATTCGTAACCCTTACACCATAGCCGTACCTGATAAACCACAAATCTCCGCCACAAACAGTACACCTATCGAATTTTCCCCCTACTCCGATTTGCAGGGGCTACGAAACTCATGATTTCTCTTGGTTTTATATTCTCTTAGAATCTATCATTTGCATGACATACGATCGCTACTTGATTTACGAATATACCATCTTCTATTTGCATTTACCATAGGGCTAGGTTATATTATGACGGCACGGGCCGGCGTTATGGGTGGAGAACATTGTTTGCAACTGCGGGAGATGGAAGGCTAGCCGCATTCATTCGCTGAATGGCAGGCGACTACCTCATCTCGTATCACGGATGATTCTTCAATGATCCTCTCGTTTTCCTTTTGCCTGGGATAGGTCGGCCGCTATGGATTTATACAAGATAGGGGCTCTAGCAATGAATTTTTTAGCTGATGATTCATGACACGAACCTGATACCCATTCATTTCAAGATGAGGGGAATCGCAAGACGGGGGAGTTAATAATGGTCTTTCGCATATCCTCTTTTGCGCAGTTGCAGGTATAAAGTTTCTTTGGAAAGCTTTATTGACCTGCTACTTCGCTAATTAGACAAGAGCAGAGACTTTTTTTTTCTTTAATCTGAAAGGGCTGGGGCAGTCCGGATATTTGCGTCCTACAGGATTGATACCCCGAATTTCTATTGGATACTGTCGGATTTATCATCTCCTTCGTTATTATTCTGGTATATCATTTCGAATATACTCGTTAAGACGATTGCCTGGGGTTTTGGACTAGCAGCTCAGATAGATACCTAATCACAGCTCTCGTTTAATATCGTATATGTTAGCGCGACAAAACGTTTTGGTAAATGATAACTGATAACAGCAAATTGCGTCCAAGCCTTAAAAGTCATATTCGTATCCGAGTAGTTTTGAGCAGTCTGCCCAATCCATTGGTCAAAGTTTAAGAGTCTTGCGCAGGACGTTATTAAGAATCCTGACCTTAAGTAACTAAACATCGTTATAATAACTGGCTGGGTAGTTACCCATTACTACAACTAACAGTATCTTAGGTAGGTAATTATAGAAGGTAAATGAGATTTCTTAGTTACATGAACAAAACATGCTCAAATTTTTTCTGAGGCTCAGACTTTAAAGATATGGTTCCAACTAGGCTTCCCGCCAACAATGAAGAATGATAGGGTGGCAGTAATGGTTGATATGAGAGCAAATACAAGATTCATGTTGCCATATCCAATCCCATCACGAAGAGCTCCTGCCACAACAGGACCAATAGTAAGTCCCACGCAGAAAAACAGGGAATTGAAGCCATATAGCTGAGCGTACGGGCCATTCACTCCGAAAAATCCGGGATTGGCCTGATTGAACTTCCCAACGACGTCGCTGGCCTCAACGACGCTAGGTGAACCAATGACAGCCAAGCCCACGCCATTCAAGGCTAGTAGCGCACAATATAAGATAATATTACTTTTTCCGGGTAGGATGTTGTCAGATGGAAGTCGTAGTAGAATTAAGGTAGGAACTAAGTATCCAAACCCCACGACGGCAGCCAGCTTGGTGCCGTATCGGTCTACCGCCCACCCCGCCACGGGCCCTAGTATGAGATAGGGAACGTCCAAGGCAATAAACAGGAGTCCTGCCTGTAGCGATGTAAACCCGAAGAGGCTCTGTGCTTCCGTTGGGATAGTGGCATCGAACATAGCCAGGAGAGAAGCTTGGACAAACGCTAAACCTAGCCCTGCGAGAAGTCTAGGGCTGCGGAAGCAGATTAAAATTGGGAATGCCCGAACGATCTTGTTTGGCTCGTGTCGGATCTTATATATATCGTTATCTTCAAGCTTCTTATTAGGTATCAATGCGTCACGCTCTGTAATCTCTTCACTGTTAGAGGCGCCTTCAACTTCGGCGTCACCCTGTGCTGCTTCGTTATCTTCATGTGCGCCATGTTCTTCGTTGTGACTATCGAGTCCTAGATTAACATCGTACTTGGCTGCCGTCTTCTTTTCCACCACTAGGAGTCGCATGAGGAAATCTAGGCCTAGAACGCCAGCAGCCACGCCGAAGACACCTGAATATCCAGTCTTGCCATACAGCACGCCACCGATAACCGGCGCCATTAGTTCGCCTACGGAGATGAAGGAAAAGATAGACCCGACAACCTTTCCTAGATTCTGCGGACCGACGGTGTCCAGGATCATGGCCAGACCTATAGTCCAGACTACCGCCGCACTGATCCCTTGAAGGACCCTGGCGACGAAGAGCATAGCGATGCTCTTCCCCAACGCTAACATGATAGTAGCTGCCAACAACGCGGCCAGGCCGCTTAGAAACGGGACGCGCCGCGAATTCGTCCGATCCGCGATCCACCCAGCCGGGACGGAGGATACGACGGAAGCTCCCGCATATGCGGCCAGCAAATTGGAAACATAGGACTGTATCTCATCTTCGGGTATGGATAGTCTGTTTCGTAGCATGAAGGGTAATACGGGAACCACGAGACCGTACAGGAATAAATCGGTAAACAGTCCGACGGCGACAGTCGCAATTATGAATAACGTGTTGGATCGCCAGCGGAGAGCCCAGGGCGGGCTTTTATTATCAGGTGTCATTTTGGATTATATTAATATGGCAAAAGCAACGGATATGATTATATGTTACGAGTTTTTGATAATTGATAATTGATAAGATGTAGTCGACGAAGAGGTGCTTGGATCCTGGCCTGTTCATTCTGTTCATTGGATAACTTATTGGACTTTTGTTCCTGCAGATCGATGACCTCATACCCAAAGCTCGACAGCCACAAATTGTCTCTCGGCTTGCGAACTGCGTTACAAGGGCATAATAATTGAAAATATAGGTAGTGTATAATTAAATCGGAGAATTTGGCTCCATGAATCGCTCCCCTTCTAGCATGAAATCTTAAAAAGTCACCAACCACTTACACGCCACTTACACGCCTACGTTATGACAACCACTGTATTTATTCAGCATCGCATACATCCAATTTCGCCCCCTACATCATTCTCAACTAGGTAAGGTATTTAATCCATTTTCATCCACGGTGGTAAGGCATCGTATTGCTCCCACTCAGGCGGAATCTTCATAACCGCCGAGCGCACGAAGATATGCATCGCGCCGCCCCAATCCAGACCATCCACGCATCCCCCCTTGATACTAACTGAAGAGCGGGGGATGCCGTCCGCGCTTATGATGCGGTGGATCAGGCGGGAGCCGCACTCGGGGCAGAAATAGCAGTCCGACGAGCGTCCGTTGTTCGTGGGCCGTCTGAATACTTTGAGACGGGATGCTAGCTCAGGCATGAGGGGGAATAACCCCTCGGTCGTGAAGATCGCCGAGGTACCAAAGGCGGAACCGCTTTGTCGTCGACACTCGGCGCAGTGGCAGTGGAACATGGTGATGGGACGGGGGGTTGGCGTGGGAAAGGATATGTATCCGCATTGACATTGTACTGTGAGCGGCTTGGCGTCTGTGGAGGCCATCGCGAGTTTACTTGTCTTCAGTTGGCTTATGTTGAGCTATGTGGACTTCAAGGATGTCGTATAAGCTAATCACGGAATTAAGGAAGGATATATGGCCTTAGGTAGACGAAAGCTTTATTATATACCTACTTATTATATATAAGTAGAAAATATTGCGACCATATGACTTGTTGTAGAATAGGTATAGCCTAGCTATCTCCAACTTGAGGAGTTTCGGCAGTTAGTGTTGGAGATAGTGTCGATCTAAACCGCGCTGAAGTTTGCCCAAGTTTGGCAAAACGTTGATTACAATTATCGGTAGGAAATTATCAAAAGGTACGTACTGTCGAAGCACACTCATCTAGTAGCACTGACATATAGCATACCTGTTTAATATCGTGGTGAAGACGAAGAGTTGCGAATAACACTGTGATATCGTTATTGACGGTATATGCATGTATAAGAGAGTCTTATTAATGCGAACTATACATCTAAAACAATAGGGGTAGAGCAATTCAAAGAGTTGATATATGAAGGCTACATGCGGTCGACTGTAATTCCAAGGATATTAAACAGCTCCGTTATCATGTAGAGTAAATAACAGTTCGGCAAGGATCCGATCCTAGAGGTGACACGATGCAATACTACCACCATCTTTCAGTCAGCTAACAAATCCTATGGGCAGGAGTACGATCTCCATCCTTTACCGTGACCAAGCAGAATTGTTTTCCTATAATATATTTCGAGAGAAAAACAGTTGACGCACTAAGTGTTTGTGTTAGATGAATGGTGGTAGATATGCCTCCCGTGGTGGTTTGATCATGACCCCTTGAAGTCCATAGAATGGTGCGAATTAAAATTGTAGCTTTTTGCAAATGGTAATTCGAATTGGTCATGCCAATTATATGATGCAAATAAATAAATGCATTATTTTGGGCTGCATTTCTGGAGAAGTGACTTCACGCTGTTGGAACACCCCTAATAAAGTAGAGTGCGGTTATGTGGTGATTGGAAATGGGGGCGTGTGTAAGGGGAAAGGCATATATAAAAAGGGAAAGGCTGGGGAAAATAGAAAAAGAATATAAAAAAAAGCTCGGCCTGGGTGTTGAACACAGGACCTACGAAAAACTACTTTGTAAATGTCGTACTGTCAAGTCACGGGCATACCGGTCCAGCCTATGACACCACGGTGCAGTTTTCTCTAGCCTCCAGTCACCCAGGGATACTTCCTTTTTGCGGGGTCGGCTGGAAGTTGATTTGAAATTAGATCTTATAACCTTCCTGTCGGTTGTAGTCTCAGGCAACTGCGGTAGCGAGGTACCTGCATTGGCATTTACAGCACTGCCGGCGCTGGGACGCTGCAGCAAGTTACAGTGGTTGTGCACCAGCTGGCAAACTTAGCAGTCCAAGCTCACTTCCCCATACCGCCCTAACAATACATTATGGGGGACAACAATTTTCCAAGCGTGTATTCCTTATGCCCTAAATTACAGTTAAGATAAATTCACCCCATGAATCCAGTATGCTATACCGACCACCTCCCAAGATAAGTTCGCTCTGAGTACCTTTCGTACAAGATATCTACCGATCTACCATCCCTATCTTCCTCGATGGCGATCTATCTCTTAACCCACATCTCTACATTCGTATAGTTTGAGATAAAGCATTACTATTTTTCATAAACGCACACGCCGGGCCGTGCTAACTTCCTTACACATCTCGTCATACTTTCTTTGGCCCAAGACTTACACCTTCTTCCAACATAACAAGCACAAAGTTCAAATAGAGAATGCATGTCACCCTACATAAATACGGCTATACGATACGTGTTGGCAGTGCATAGTCAGAGCCGTGAGATAAGAATGGGTTTA
This sequence comes from Daldinia sp. EC12, assembly GCA_002120325.1. Lineage (NCBI taxonomy): Eukaryota > Fungi > Ascomycota > Sordariomycetes > Xylariales > Hypoxylaceae > Daldinia > Daldinia sp. EC12. Next base: position 104,136 of record KZ112976.1, read on the forward strand.
TCACACATTATATTTGTGGCGTTCAGCAGGACCCTCAATATATTTCATTCAGAGAGCGTAGGTTGGGATAATTGTATTTACCTAGTAATGCCTTGACTTCTATCATATATCCGGTATACGCCTATGCCTACCCCTATCCACTTATATCCTAGCAGTGGCCATCCAGCGTAAGTTGTCACCTTCGTTTGACTTATCCCTCTACATAAGAGCTAAATACGTATGTAGATTAATCTCGCTTCACTCCAATCACCCCTATCCGGCGTAGCCCGAAGACGCACACCAAGCACACGAGTAGCATACAAGCAAACATGGTCCAAAAAACAGCGCGGTACCCAACGAGAAGGGCGTTAGGAGAAGCCTTATCAGCATAGCTCGAGCTATTGTTCACGGAAGCGCTGATTACAGAGGTTACGGTCAATCCGATCGCAGTGCCGAGCTGCGCGCAAGTGTTGAACACGGCACCGCTGAGGGCTTGCATATGGCTTGGAAACACATCTGAAATGACGAGTAGACCAATAGTGAAGAGGATGTCGCAGCTGAGAGGAGCTAGGATCTAAAAAATCTGGAATTAGTAAAATGGCCGAGCTGCTAATATAAAGTTGCGTACACAACAGGTCTTATAGAAGTAAGCAAAGTCCCTTACCTGTGCAAAGAACGCATCGTACCAGTACGGCCATTCAGGTCGAATAAGGGCCATCAAAAGAGTTCCGACGGCACTTAGTCCTGAAGAAACAAACACCGCCCACATAACTGGTACACGGTTTACGAAGAGACCCGCCGAGAGGTTCGCCAGGGCACCGGCAATGAGCGATGGAAGGATTCGCAGTGATGCGCCCAGCGCTGAGTTTCTTTGGACTTCTTGGAAGCTGGGATAAGTTAGCGATTCCTTTCGCGATAGAAGATGGGATATCGGATAATTTGGCTACTTACAACAAACTGCAGTACTGTTCCATACAATTTGTGACAGCAGTTGACAAGAGCACCATGATACAACTGCTAGTAAAGACATGGCTACGCCACAGAGAGTTGGGAATAAGTGCGGTGCGATTGTGCTTCACTTGGTAGTGCATCCATCCGATAAATGCCGGAATTGAGGCCGCACAAATAACCAGGAGAGCAATATTAGATGCTTGGCGGATATTGTTGATATCGGCCGACAACGTTCTGCGAGGGGTCAATTATTGCCAAACCACTTTTTTGAGGGGAGGCGCAAAATCTTACGCAAAAACATATGATAACGTTGCTAGGCCCGTGCTGGCGACGATTGCTCCAACCCAATCAATCTCGGAAGCGAAACGCTTACAAATAGAACGTCCGGAACCTGACTGGCGATCCCGCGGTAAAGCCCATATACCTATGAGAAACAAGGCGAAACTGGCAGCGCCGGCAAGATAAAATCCAGGTTGCCATCCGGTACTATCGACCAAAACTCCACCTAGGACTAGACCCAGAGAGAACCCGATCGGCGCGGCGAGTCCTAGGCACGCAAAGCCCATGTTACGCGGTCGTCCGTCCTCAATATTTCTCGAGACTATAGAGATGGAAGAAGGGACAATTATGGCGTTGGTGACACCCTGAAGGGCGCGGAAGGCGATGAGTTGACCTCCGGTCCGGGCCAGGCCGCAGCCCACCGTGAATACGGCGCTGAGGAAAGATCCTATCAAGTTCACCCGCTTGGTACCGACGACATCGGCAACAGATCCGGCCATCAACAAGCAGGATCCCGCAGTAAGGTAGAACACCGAGTTAGGCCATACAAGAAGTCCTTCTTCCAGCTGCAGAGTATTTGCGATGGCGGGTAACCCGATGACCACGACGCCATTGCTGAAGCTGTTGAAGAGCGTCAAGCTCATCAACTGGATGATGACAATGGCAGCTTGAGTTTTGGAGAGGATATTTGTGGACCTGTTCTCTACTCTGCGCCCAGTAGACGACGACTCTATTTGAGGTTCGAGACTCTTTCGAGGCGGCGGCGCAACGTGGAGATTCGCACTTAATGTTGCGGGACCGATCGTCTCTAACTCGACAGCTGTTTGCGTTGCCATCTTGAGAGAATTGCAAACAGTATTAATCTAAGCTCCAGTCGTAATTGTTGATTTCGTGAGAGATCCTCAGTTTTAAGAAGGCTATGAACTTGTAAGATTAGTATCCCTAACAATTTTAAGCTTAATATCAAACCCGACGCTCCCGTCGAGTTGTTGTGAGTCGAGTTCGGGTCGGTCTAGATAGGTAGGTAGGTAGGTAGTTATGATATAATCGCTTGGAAAACGAAAGTCCCCGCTGATTGCTGCTGAATGCTGCTGAATTGAACTATGCATGCAACTCTACGGCACAGAGTCGAAATATACAGGGTTTTTTTGAGGGGACCCCATGAATTAGTACAGTAGAACCCCACGATACACATTAGTTGATAGAAAGGCAAATTGTATAATTTTCCATTCATCTTGTTCGGAGATCTTTTTTAAAAAGAAAAAATAAGTTACAGGAGAGGTACTTAAGACAAGACTACCACTTCTAAAGAAAATAATTAATACTTTCGAAGAGACGTAGTGTTGCATAAGAAGTAGATACTTGACTGATGTCCTTATGTGATGACAACTGGAGTTCAGCTGGTCTAACTCCAAATGGGAAAGTATAGCACGTAATCAAAGGAAACTTCTTAAGATAAATCAGGATTATGAATGTGTCTTGAGGTTTATACTTCCCTTTTAAATTGGACACATACTAGGTAAACCAGCTGACAGCAAAAAGTTAGATGTTCATCAAACCATTAACTTACCTGGACTTTTTATTTAGGTAACTAGGTAGCTTAGGTGATATTTAGTTTTAGAGCTCTGGAAGTCAAGTGAGCCCTACAAATGTAATGCAACGTCAACGCATGGGCCAAGTCAGACTTCATCAAATCACAGCTTCAAATCGCTATTGAAATACCTTCACCAACGAGTCAATTGTTACAGTAGAAGTTGAGGTATCAAGCTTCCTATAAAAAATAAAATCGAACAGACCCACAGAAAGCAGTTATGCTAGTTTACTTTATATAGGTAGTGACAATAGAATACGTCTATCAACTCTATTTCCATTATCCCAATACTAAGGGTGACATGATTTTGGGCTTTACTAGTAATAGCATTTCAACAACATTCTCGAACTTACGTGTTATGGTAAACTCTTATTATGTCACTGTTTACGACGCCTTTGGCATATTGTGACTCTTAAATAACGACCTATAGAAAATTCATCTTATTCATAAGCTACATTTATCCGTTCCCTATTTGGCAAAACCGAAGTCCGGTCGTCGTTCCTGAACTAGTCAAGGATATTTCCTCGCGGCTAAAGACCTCACGATGTTCGGTGCAACATGAAACCCTTATCCCCACAAAGACAAGTCAACCCCTCAACGCCGAGCCGGGGTATTGGAAGCGTGATAGGTGAAACTTGCAGACATGAACACGTTCTGTTAAATGGTAATTCCTAGGATATTGTGGTTGGATGCTCCACAATGAAGTCTGGAAGCTGGCATTGAGGCGAGATCATCGTACTACTACTATATGCGCTACGACGTACGATATTACCAAGCTCCGGACGATCTAGCCGTCTTCGCCTGAACCAGAAATCTATATATTTATGTACCTCCTAAAGAGATCTCATCGGTGAGCTTTGTTTGCCTTGTCTTTTGTATTAAGCGGTTACCCATTACCACCCATTCAAGATGCTGTTCGAGTCTATGATCACGGCGTTCGCCTTTGCGCTCTGCGCTTCTGCTAGAGCTGTCCCGAACCCCGTTGAGATGTTCAAGCGTGCACACACGCCTGGAACTGTGATTAACAAATGCTCCAAGCCTGGCGTGCTCGCTTTGGCCTATGACGATGGTCCATATCAGTATACCTCGTCGCTGGTAGATACCTTGGACAAGGCAGGCGTCAAGGGAACATTCTTCTACACTGGGACTCTGTATGGTAAGATTATCGCACTCCATAGTATATACGTCTATATAGAACTAACCGAACCAGGGTGCATCTACAACCAAAAGGCAGCTGTCAAAAAGGCCTATGACTCCGGACATCAGATTGCGTCCCACACGTGGTATGACTACCTGCTAATACCTTTTCCACTTATGGAATATTTGAAACGCCTACTAAGACTTCGTAAAGGACGCACCCCCACATGGGAAGCATGGGTGCTGCCCAGATAAGGAGCGAGATGGAAAAGGTCGAGCAAGCATTTGTCAACATCTTTGGCAGGAAGCCGCAGTACGTGCGCCCGCCGTACCTCGAGACTGGCGGCCAGTTCTTGAGCGTCATGAGGGAGATGAACTACACCGTCATCACCGACGACGTGGACGCCGGCGACTGGAACAACCAATCTCCGCAGCAGAGCCAGCAGAGGTTCCAACAGGCCGGTACCAGTGGTAACGGACACATCCCGCTCATGCACGAGACGTACCAGGGCACGGTCACTACTCTGACGAACTGGCTGATTAACTGGGCCAAGACTAACAACCTCGAGATTGTTACAGTTGGTATGTGATCATCATCTGATGTGCGAAGAAGTATATGTCTAATACCATTCCAGCTGAATGTCTCGACGATGCCGACGGTGCTTACAAGCCAGGAACTTTCCCAAGCAACGGACAGACAACTTGTTAAAGATATTTTTCAGGTTTCTGGTGATAGGAAGTATATATACAGCTTAACTATCCATAAATTACTATCTGAATCAAAGAATTTATATGGTCATGTCATGTTATAATCCATTCCAGCTATTAGGCGGTTGCATTAAACCAAAATCATATCTTTTACGCCCGTTCCATCGGCAGGCCATGATTCACCATCCATAATTCCGTAAATATAGGCCGGTGCGACAAGTTGATAGCGATCATGTCCGACTTCCCTTAGTACAAAGGGGACATTTGATCCAGCCAAAAGCGCAGCTTTATCTTTTTCTCTGCAGTTATAATACGCTCTGCCGATGTGGCCGGTTTCAAGAAAAAGGAACCCCCAATTCGCCAGCTCAAAGCAGACTTTGTAATGGAACCAGGTTGCATTTACCAAAACTGTCTTAACTGCATCGGATATGGCGTTACCCGAAGACATAATCTTAGAAGTGTTCAGAGTACCTTGTATGATCTCTGGGTAAGCCGCCAAGTTAGGGTCGAGTTGCGCAACTGTTTCCATATCTTGAGCCGTAACAAGGACACATGCAGGATACATGAAAACGTCGGCCCAGCAGTAAAATAGCGTCTCAAGCTCTTCAAGCTGCTTAGGCTCCATATCTTCTATTCCGTTGAACTTCTGGAATGCCAGCACGTTTTTCATGGCTTCTGTAGGGACTCCCTGACCTTGGTATATCTCTGCTTCCCAGACCGAATCTAGCCCCACAAACCACTCACGACATGCACGAATAAAGTTGAGAGAGAAGGGTTTGCTTCCAATAACATCCAGATTTTCTCCAGCTGTAGATGACACGGCTACTTTCTGGACGCCCCCTACGATAATCCCTCTAACCTGAAGCTCATCGGGAGGCGTGAAGCTTGGTATGGTTGCAAAGCTATCGCCACTGGCACGATACGAGGATCCTTCAAATGGCCAGTTTCCTGTCTTGTCTAGAGGATCACTCCCTGGCATGTGGGAAATATCCCAGTTGGGTATCCAGGTTGGAAAGTCGTCATGACCCTGCGGCCTAATGCTGATGAGTAGAACATTGAGGCCCCTATGGTGCGTTCTTATAAGACTCTTGGTAGCATCTCCATACACTTCTTGAACAGTCTTGCCGTAATCAACGTCCGGCAGCTCAAGTCCACTGGCCTTGAAGATCGAGTACAAGCCATAAACCTTATCGTGGGGAATAGAGCATTGTAGGTGCCCTAGTGACCTCATCCAGAACATGTCCATTCTCTCAAATGCCAATCTTGATTTGAGTGGCATGTTGTTACGGCTAGGAGGTGATGTCTGCACCATCTGGTCACTAGTGGTCTTCTTGAGTCTTCGGATTTGGACATTCGTAACACGTCTACTGGTAGCAAGCCATAGCATACCTAAATCCGGACCCAGAGTAGGAAGAACCTCTAGTGCTGAATTAAACAGTTTCCAGTCCAAGTGGCTAGTGCCGCAAATAAGGACAGATTCTCGAGCAAATACAACCTCCTGACTGGTCCATACCCGAAAGAACCATTCGTTCTCTAAGAGATATTGTAGCCCCTCGATATACCTTTCTGATTCTTTATCATTGTCTGCAAAGATTGTTAGTAGAACGATCATCAAGATACGAGTAACCCCCCTTCGACGTACCTCCAAAGCGGCGAGTTAGCATCTTTAAAGCCAACCTGGCGGGAAGTCGTATAAGTCTATACCTCTCCGACCAGTACGTTATAGAACCAGCCATTCTGAGCAAACGAAATACTCTTGAAGTATATTCATGGGCTGTGCCGAGCCAGATAAGAACCCTGGATGCATTTTCGTACACATCTCCCATCATTTGCACCTGGGAGTTACGTTCCCTGGTTGCGCGGTCATCGCTTCCCTGATCGATACATACGGCGTCTATCCAGAGAATGCGCCGCGAGAACCGAAACCGTAGGTGCCTTAGGGCATCGTGACAGTTCGGCGTCACCCGTAATTCCATGCCATTGCACAGAATTGGTATCGTGCCTTTTGGGGAACCCCATACATATGATAGGGCTTCGTATGGCACCTTTGGTGGCTGAGCGTCAAGTTCTATGGTGGTAATATGGCATTGTATGGGTGCATTGGGCTTTAATGAAGGGGCCAGAGAGATGAGTCTGATTGATCGCGACGAGGGTAATGGCTCATAGATATATGATTCTGTCATTTTTTTTTTTAACTACCAATGCATGGTCGGAGAATTTAGATCAACTTCACTGAAGAAGAGATGTAGCTGCAAACCATACGACGGCACAGCGAGATCATGCAAAGTGAGTAAACTATCTAACCAACAGGTCATTTTTGATTGGTCAGAGCATTTACTTATATATAGTTCTTGTATGGTTCTGAGCTTCATGCAAATTTGTATATATAGTTAGTACATGAGATAATTACATTGGATTGTTATCAGTTCAAAGGAATCAGTTGCAAAATAAAATGGACATATCAAGTCATTTTTTTTGTAAACCATTTCCCTTATAAGTCTGGATATGAGATAATTCAAATGAGGTTTATACTCGATATGAGATGTTCGAAGATATCGAATGTTATATAGGGTTGAGAATTTCAACTTTCGATGCAAGAACCATTCCTTAATCAAAACACCATATTTTGTAAATTCTGGATTGTGTAGACATTTGGGCCAAACTTTATTGGATGTTCTAAGTTTAACAACATCAGCTTATGAGAAGTTGATAAGTTGATTGAGAGACCTGATCTATTAAAATCAATTGTGGAGTTGTACCTAATGGTACGTACCTCTGATAAGATGCATCAAGATTCAAGATAACAAAACATAAGCTCAAACCATGCCGTAAGCGGGAAGCGGTTTCGACGATCAGTGGGTCTCGAATTGAATTTCCGTTCCCCTTCCCCATGTTTTTCTTTTTTTTTTTTTTTTTTTTTTTTACCCTCTGCGCTTTTCGCACGCGCACGCGCATCCACCCATTGACCAACTAACTGCCACCGCATCTCACGAAGATTCCCCGGACATCCGCCGACAACTTGCCGTCGTTAGTCCTTTTTCTTACGGGTTCTTGCCAGGACCCTGAAGATCTTCTGATGGCATCATACCCGGAACCTTCAGAATCTACCGAACCAGTTCAGGTCCCTCAACCAACCACTCCATCGCATCATCACCAACAACTTCAAGATTACGACGGCCTTCCTTCTCCCGTAACTGCCTCTACCGTCGCCCATCATGGACTTCAAGTCTTACAAGCTGCATCTGCAGCTTCCGCAGGTCCTGATGCTGCCGACTTAGCCCAGCAGTATGCGCAATCAGCTACTCTACAAATGGATGCTACATCTTTCTCCCCCCCTCTCGTACCGCCTCCAACTACGCCGTCTATGCCTGTGACCCCCGCAACCCAGAAAGTTACGCGCCTTCGACGGGCTTGTGATATGTGCAGTCAGCGAAAGGTCAAAGTATGCAATTCTCTTTTTTCTTTTTTTTTTCTTGTTTCCTACTCTCTTACGCATCTACTTGATCAAATATCTAGTATAACTAATAGTACAAATTCAGTGCGATGAAAGTGGCCCTCCCTGCAAACCGTGCTCCGATCTTCAGGTTGAGTGTACCTTCAACAGAGAGATGAAGCGGCGTGGACCACCCAATAAGCATGCCGAAGCTGCCAGGGCCGCAAAGCGAGTTCGTAATGGAGATGTCTCTCCAGCCCCTCATCACGCCGCCGAAACCCTGGTTTCTATCGCGACTCACAATACCCCGGTCGGCTTGGATGCCGAGGCTATCGCGCCGTGGCCTATCCTAGAACTCCTTGTTGACGACTTCTTCACTTACATACATCCTTTAATGCCCTTCCCGCATCAACCATCCTTTCGCGCAGCGTTTGTCAATCGTATGGATAGATCTAGCGGTGAATTCTTAGCATTGTTAGCCAGCATGGTCGGTGTATTAGTAGCCTCCTTTCCTAGAAGTGCAAGGTCGCATCTCAAGGCCCAGCACAGCACTGGACTATTCCCCTCGGCCATTGCCATGATTGACCACTGCCGGTCCATTGCCTTAGAAGCCCGAGGCGCTCGTTTTATGATGAAAGACGAGATGAGCCCCGACGACGCTGCAACTAGCTATTTCCTAGGTTATGCTTGCGCGCATACGCTACAGTGGAGGATGTGTAAGCGTTTCTTGACCGAGACCATGACATTCTGCAGAGAGCTTGCTGCCCGTCGGTCAAGGGCTCTATCGGCTCTAGAAGCAAGTATGCCTGGTCTTGCGTTATCACTTAACGCCTCGTCTAGTAAGCCCGTTGACCACATCAAGGATCAAATTGGTAAGCGGATCTTCTGGGTCATGGTTGCTGGCGTCAGGTAAGACGTCCTTCTGTTATAGTGTCTGTTATACTGTTTAATCATACGCCTAAACTAATCTCGATACAGATCTATGACTCAATTAGGAGTATCTATCAATGAAATTCCATTACCACCACCTACTTCTCAAGAGCCTTACCCCGAGCAACCCGTAGAAGTTGACGATGAATATATATTCTCAGAACAGATTCTACCACAGCCGGAGGACACTATGTCTTTAATCACAGGTTTTAATCGCAACATTCGCGTATACATGACCATGAATGAGCTGGTCGGAGTTGATATGTGCTATGGGATCAACTTTTTCGATTGGACTGCGCAGAAGAATATCCTCAGCAATGGGCTCGCCAGCGCGAAGCAGTCCGCCGAGGACCTTCCTCCCGAGCTTCAGGTAAAGACAGATAACCTTCAACAACTTCAAAACCACACCATGGGGCTTGACGATTGGGATTTGGAATACTACCCACCTGCGATCCCCACCACACAGCCGGCGAATGATTTGCGACGCGTGCTCGCGGAGCAACCTGTGCGCCGGCGTCACCTTCAATTCGAGATCCAAAAAGCAAATATACAAATGTCGCAGTTGGCTACGCGTTCGTACTTTGTAGAACGGTACCTTAACCTCCGCAATGCACGCCGCGCGGATCCTAATTTCGCAGAGAGGGCAAAAACGGAGGAAAAGGACGACCGAGACGATATGATGGAGAACGAGCGCGAATTAATAGTGCAAAATCTCGTGACCGTATTGACATCCATCAGCCAACGTAACATGGAGCCGAATGGATGTTCACTTATCAACAAGATTCGCCAGGTCGCTAGCACATTGCTAGATATCGATGCGGAAGGCAAGGGACTTGCTGTGGCTAAGGCACAGGAATACCTTAATGGTTTCTTAGCCATACTTATGAAGTTAGAGAAGATGGGAGCGACGCCTCGCGCCGAGACGATGACAGCGCAAGATGAGGAAGAGGAGTTGCGGAACTGGTCTAGTTTGAAGGAATATCAACATCGATTTATGTCGAGCGGTGGATTCCTTGGGGATGGCTACTAGTGGATTGAGCTTGATACCCTAACTGTTGTCCTTGAGCTTTTTTTTTTCCCTCTTAAGACGGCTATGTATATATAAAAATTCCGCCGAGCTCATTACCTAGGTACTTATCAGGATCTCGTAGCGGCTTATTGGGTACCTCTATAAAATGAATTAATATGCTGAGACTGTATATACTCCCCTCTGCCCTATTTAAAGAACGCGTATTATAGATGTCATAGTCACCTCATGGAACGTGCAGGAACGTAGGTTCAATTAGTAGAAAATGCCTGTCGGGAGCCAATCACAACCTTAGATAAATTTAATTTTATCCAAATAAGTATCAGACAGAATTCTTTATTGGGTCTTTTAGTGGTCGCCAATTCAAAAAGAACTAGACATGGTACCTTGATGACCATTTCTACTCAACCACAATTGATTGAATATAGATTATCATTTTCAGTATTTGGGAATATCTTCATTTTTGTCTTCTTCCTTACCCATCATCTACCGTTGTCGTGAGCCGCTTTTAATTCCTCGAAATTTAGTCGCATATTCTCATCGTCATAGATATCGGGCAGAAATGAGTGGCGGTGGAAATACAAACAAAAAAAGATGGAAGCTAAAATTCTTCACATACGTCACTACTCGGTGTATTTCATTCCACGAAAGTTATACCTAAGTTGTAATACCGCAATTACTGATCTATTTCGTCATATAGAAGTGAGAGAGAGTGTTAGGTTTTTCAACCCTACCTATGTTTGAAATCTTGCCGTGCTGTCTGTTTTATTAGTATAAGTAGTAGGAAATGCATTGCTTCCTCAACTCAGCTTTGATTTTCCAGTTGGCTCAGAAATTTGAGCGTTAGCCCTGTCGAATAAGTGATACTGTAACTACAGTCTAACTACACAGCCGCCAAGATGCCTTATCCCGACGAGTTTGAAGGTTTTATGATTACCGAACTAGGTAAATACAAGGACTTTAAGAAGCAGACTGTAAGTCAACTACCTCATACATATGAACCATTCCTTAAACTGTGGCAAGTCTAACTTAGTCGTCTTTAGTTCAAACCAAAGGTCTTCGGCGACAACGACATCGATATCAAGATTGAGTGCTGCGGCGTCTGCGGCTCGGATGTGCACACCGTAACCGGCGGATGGGGCGACGCTCCGACGCCGCTGTGCGTCGGCCACGAGGTCGTGGGCAAGGCGGTTAAAGTCGGGTCTAAAGTCAAGGACGTCAAGGTTGGCGACCGTGTCGGTGTGGGCGCCCAGATCTGGTCGTGCTTGAAGTGCGTGCAGTGCAAGAACGATAACGAGAACTACTGCCCCAGTCAAGTTGGTGAGTATATCTAAAGCAAATGCTAGATAACGAGAGTGAGATTATTGGGTTATTTGCTGACGGGAATAATTAGATACTTATGGTGCCCCGTACCCGAAGGAAGCGGACCCTAATGAGACGCTTACCCAAGGAGGCTTCTCGTCGCATATCCGCGCGCACGAGTACTTCGTGTTCCCAATCCCCGACGCCATCCCCTCGCACCTCGCCGCGCCGATGCTCTGCGCCGGACTAACCGTGTGGTCTCCACTAGTCCGAGCGGGCGTCGGCCCCGGTAAAAAAGTCGCAATCGTCGGGCTCGGCGGGCTAGGGCACTTCGCCGTGATGTGGGCTAACGCCTTGGGGGCCGAAGTTACCGTGATATCGCACTCTCCGAACAAGAAAGACGACGCGCTGAAGCTCGGGGCCAAGCATTTCGTCAACAGCGGGGACAAGGACTGGGAGAAGCCCCTGGCTTTCACGTTCGATTTCGTGCTCAACACGGCGGACATGACGAACAAGTTCGACCTGAGCGCATATCAGTCCATCCTGAAGGTGGGTTGCCAGTTCCACCAGGTAGGACTGCCGGACGAGCCGCTTCAGGGGGTCACGCCTAAGATCTTCATGGCGAACGGATCGAGCATGGGAGCCAGTCACATCGGGTCGCGCCCCGAGTGCCTTGCCATGTTGAAGCTTGCCGCGGAGAAGAAGTTATTCCCGATGGTGGAGACGATACCGGTTTCTGAGAAGGGGTGCGCGGAGGCGATTGAGAGGGTTAATAAGAATGATGTGAGGTATAGGTTTACGCTAGTTGACTACGATAAGGCTTTTGGTAGCTAAGCCTCTTCCTTTTTTTTTTTTTTTTTTTTTTCTTTCTTTTTCCCTGTTTGAGTTAGAGGGAGAGGAGAGGTTGCGATGATATTTTAGGGAGTTGGGTATAGCTATATTGTAATGAGTTTGTATAGTTGGTAAGGCGTATATATATGCGAATATGATATATTTACTCAAGTTTACATGTAATGTTTGAGATGAACTTACTGTAATCTGGGTATATTCTGAATATTTATTGTGACTTGGTAATGCTGTTAGACAATGACTAGATTCACAAGTGGTTGTTGGATACTTAGATACTTGAATAATTGTGTCTTCCTACATGGGTTGGCCATGTTGATGATACAAGCTATCCTAGTGTTTAATTATTGGTTTTATTTTTTTTAACTGACTAATATTTACATTCTTTATATGGAGTGCTTACGAAATACATGTGAATTAATTTACATTAGTAGCAAATAGGAATATTACAAACTACCTAACAACCATAGGTGTTACAAAATGGGTAGCGTATTGCTGGTTGTGTTATAATCGAGCTCAAACTTCAAGTTACACCTGTTTTAACTAAGCCGTTTCAAAAAAGCACGCTTAAATAAATATTTTTAGACAGCCCGTTTTTAAAGGTACATGTACGACGTATATGTGGCGGTGCGAGTGTTTCAAGAGCAGTTTGTGGCAAGGGCCTGTAGTACTAAAATTGGACTAGATCTGCAGTGCCGCGTGCGCAGGAAAAACCGATGCACCCATTTCAATGAACTGGCATTTTTTCAATGAAGCCCGGTTGAAATGTTAAACCTCACCAAAAAGTCGGATGTGATTAAGTTAGTGTTAGGTAAAGGTTGACACGACCAACTACCTCAATTATTTCACACTAACTACCGAGATTATAATTCTCACTTTTTCCTTTTGTATTTCTTTAGTCACTACCTCTTTTTCCTAAAGTTGACCACAAGGAAGAAACGTCTAAGATCGGTCAAAGGTGATAAGAGAGATCGAACCCCGAGTCGCTTGGTCGCAAGCTGGCCCTTTCAGATCCTTACCTTTACCTGCCTAACTACCTACCTGGACCCTAGTGAGAGTCTAGCGAGTCTAGTTACCGTTCCGTTTGATCAATTTGTCAAGGGGATAACTAATTTCGGGTACCCCCAATTCAACTTCGGTACCTCTTAAGTACAGGTTTCTTTCGGTACAAATTTACCACCAAAAATAAAAGACGCCGTGGCTTGAGCTTTCGAACTTACACTAGGTAACCTAGGACTTGGGCTTAAAGTCTTAAAGGCTTGGGGGACATCGCCTATTGATTTTAACGCCAGATCCACCTTTAAGTCAGCCTCCTACTGCTACTTGTAAAGTCAGGGATCGTGAAGGAAAGGAGTTCGAAAAAAATAATTCCGAGAGTGCATCATATTTTATTTTAATAATCAACATTTGGTGCTTTCCAATCAACAACAACGCCAGCACCAATCATCATCCCCATCTCCTTCAAAACTAAGGCCAATTATATTTCAGTAGGGGAGCTCGGTCTAATTTTAGGATCGTTTATCTCACGCGACAATTTCGACTACTCCCCATAACCCATAACCAAACGACGACTTACGACGAAATACCTAACTACAAAGTCCCCTCAATAGCATCGAAGGAGTGTACACTATTACACGCAATAATATGTCATCGGGATTGACGAGACGTCGCGGAGCTGGCGGTGGTACCGCCACCGATGATAGCAATGGAATCAATCGGTCAAACTCTTCCTCAAATGTGCGCGACAGCGCCCCTGAAACGAGTTACGAGAACAGCGAGAACGGTCACAAGATTGCATTCGACCCGCGCGATATCAGCGAAAGCGCCGAGCGCAGTAAACAACCCAAATTGACTTTGATGGAAGAGATTATATTGTTAGGACTTAAGGACAAGCAGGTATGAGAATGAATCCCTCCCGACACGAAACCCGCGGAACGTGTCATCATATTCACCGCGATCGAATAGGGATACCTCTCGTTTTGGAATGATAATATCAGCTATGCATTACGCGGTTGTATCGTCCTCGAACTCGCCTTTCGCGGCCGTATTAGCATGCAGAAGGATCCCTCCAGGCGGCGATTCCCCCTCGCGGATCGGGTGATCGAAGTCATCGACGACACGCTTACCGGCGAAGTACTACTAGACGAAGCTCTAAAAATGATGAAGCAGAGCGAGAAGATGAGCGTGAGCTCATGGATCGACTTAATGAGCGGTATGCTATGGCCCACGCGCAACGTATTCTAGACTGTCGGCTTGCTGACCGCAACTATTTACGAACAGGCGAAACCTGGAACCTCATGAAGATTGGTTATCAACTAAAGCAAGTCCGTGAGCGACTATGCAAGGGCCTTGTAGATAAAGGCATCTTACGCACCGAAAAGCGCAACTTCCTGCTCTTCGATATGGCAACTCATCCCGTAGCTGACGGCGGCGCGAAAGACGAGATCCGACGGCGCGTTAGAAACGTTCTGACTCAGCGAACTGTCGTCTTGCCTGCCTCCCAATTCCTACCTGAGAACCTCGAGTTCCGTTACATCCGAACTATCTCCATGGTTTGCGCCGCGTACGCTGCCAACGTCTTGGAGAACGCCTTAAGCACTCTAGGCCATGAGGCTCGAGAGAGGGCTTTCACACAGACCGACGAGTTGCTAGCTGAGTACTCCCAATGGCCATTCGGAAGGAAGACAAGCTCCACTGGCATTGGAGCTAATCTGCCCCAGGTTATATCCGAGGTAAGTTCTTATATATTCCCCAAGACTAACAGTATATTAACTTATGATTCTAGGAAATCAACAATGCTAAAGACAAGGAGCTCCAGCTTGAGGTTGTTGCTGCCTGCCTGAGCGTCTTTACTCGCCTCGATTCACTTCTATAGACTTTGGGTTCGCCCATATTAATCCCTTCTACTTATACGACACACGATACGACCAGCAATCCAACCTTGTTAACCTCACTTCCTGCCCTTCTGACGTACACAAAAAACCAACTCACCAGCCCGGTATTGCCAAATCGTGTTGACACGGTCGAGAGAGAAAGAGAGCGCTCTTCTGGATTTGAAAAAAAAAAAGGGGGAGTGGGATTTAGGAACGTTTGCCACAATGACTGTCTATGGAACTGGAACTGCGAAATGATACGGAGAAAAAAGAGGGCACACTCGGATGTGCTGTGCTATTCCTCGCTTAGGGGATTCGGAGAGAGAATCCACCACGAGGGATCGAAAATGGGAGGGGGGACGAGGAAGGGAGCCAGACAATCACGACGAATACAGGCAAGGAATGGGTCATGTCATTTTTTCTCTCTCGACGGTTTTTATGTTGTAATAGTCTAAAAATCATGGATTTTTCTTCTTTGCCCTTGGCGTCTGGTCCCTCGCGCGTTTTTTTTGCTTCTAAAGTCGTTTCTGCGGGGATTGTCGTGATATATACTTATATATACCTATATACTGTCCTTTTTTTTATCACGTAAATAGAGCCAGTACCTATATTATTATATCTCTTCTGAGAGCACATATTTGCTTCATTATATCATTACATATCTACCTTACGCTTATGAATTCATACCAACCAACCAACGTTTATTCTTCATGTCCGCCAGCAAGCTAGCTATTTATTTACCCTTCTTCAACCGCTCCCTCCACCCGCCCTTTTCGAACAGCCATATCGCCTCTATAGCAAACACCCTCGCACTACGATGTCCCCGACCTTCCTCGGTTCCAGCCTCTTCGTATAAGCTGCGCATGACAGCGCCGTCTTCCACATCCGTCCATATACCCTGTGCAACGGGATCGTCGGGCCCGCCGAACTCGCCGCGGCCTAGACGGTACAGTATCCTGCCGAGGGTCTGATACGCGACACAGCGCTGTCCGGGCACGGCGCTACGGCACAACCGGGCGAGCTCGCGGATCGTGTACCCGGCCGCCTCGGGGGCCTCGCCGTGGTGGTGCAGACCCTTGGTGACGGGGACGGCGCGGGCGATTCTCGGGGGTAAGAGGGCGCCGCGGAAATCGAAGCGCAAGGCGGATACAGGGAGCGAGTCCTGGCGGGGGTGGTAGGGGCTGTCGAAGTCGGCGGGGGAGTTGGGCGTCGGAACGGGGGCCATCCAGGCTAGTTTTGAGGGGTCGGCGGGGAGGCTGGGGAAGTATTTGTCGTGGAGCTTCTGTAGGAAGTCGGGGTCGTGGGGGTCGAGGTCGCCGGGTTGGGGTGGTTGCGGCCAGTGGGGTTTGGTCGGTGGTTCTTGTTGTTGTGTCTGCTCGGGGCCGTTGGATTGTTCTTCTGGGGGATTCTGCGTGGTGCTGTTTCCCGAAGGGGCTTGTGATGGAGGTGTTGGTTTTGCATCTGGGATTACTTTTGCTGCTTCTTCGTCTTCTTCGTCTGTCACCGTAGCCCATCGCACGCGTTTGGAGTTATCTGCTGTATTTGATTCTGCAGGTTTCTTGTCGGATGTATTGCTATTCGATTGGATGGACGTATCTTGCACCTTTATCTCGGGGAGATCCTGTGTCGGTTGTGGATTTGAAGAAGAGGAGGCATCTTGTGAGGTGGGATCGGGAACATCGAAAGGGGAGGGTCCAGTAGGTTCGTCCAGGTTGGCGCGCTTGAGCAGCATCTCGAGTACGGAGGGACCAAGGCCGTTGAAAAGCTCTTGCCTGGCTGCCTCTATTTCCTCTGGTGACATTGACGCTAATCTGTCGCTATTTTCGCGATCTATATTTTGCTTCTCGTTTGCCTTGAAATCTACACTTGGTCCCGTTGTCTGTTGCCCATCCTGACTTGGTGGAGATAGAGGTTCTTTCGACCCCGGCGTAAAAACCTTTGGTTTATCTCCTTCTGGTTTCGTAGCCTGTCGTTTTTGCTTGAAGGCTGAAATCCGGGTTCGCTTTTTGTGTTCGGGGAAACCGGTTGTGGTTGATTTAACCTGGGGGAAGTTTGGAGCTGTCGGCTCCTTTACTTCTTTCTCTTGGATATCCGTAATGAGGAAGTCCATATCTGCTAATATAGTCCCTGTCAGTTTAGTTAAGGGAGTATGAAAAAGCGACTTCGCTGATTTTTGTTTGCGACAAATGGATAAAAAAAGAAAGACTTGAATAATATTTTTAATTGATGCGTTGACGTAACAGCCACTCAGCCCCTCTAAGTTTAGTACCTGGGCTTGTGGCTGGTGCATCTGCTAGCTGCATGGATAGTGCAGCACTAGCGCTGTGATATCCGACTTGGAAATTCCAGAAGAAGGAAGCGCGCACTACCGCTTAGCGGGCCAATGAGACGTCATCGGCCCGCGTTTCATTGCAGCTGGACCGGAACTTGGGCTGAAACTTAAAATGGAAGAGGTACGTATTTGTTGGTTACCTTTAATGATTTAAAGGTTCGCTCTTGGCAACGATGTATTTGAAGCATTTAATAATACTTATATAATTCGGCATCGCAACTTAATAGGTATAATGGAAAATATTCTCAAGGATGCTTTTTTTTGTGTTTGTTGTGTCACTTCCAGTTAGTAGCTCGGGTATTTATTACATTTGAATAATGGTCATAACCGCAAATGCAAACGCGAATGAAACCCTAACCAGCACAAAAGTGGTACTTGCACGATTAATACGCGGTAGCAACATCTACTTGAACTTAATCATACGTGAGTCATGGGATTAGAGAAAGGTGATAAGTTGTATGCTTGTTTGATTGAAGAGATAAGACTGACTATACGTGTTTATTTTATACGTAACTACCTAAATCATGCAGCGTAACCCCCACTTGACCAGAGTTGTATGTGATTAATACTACCTAGGTACTTGGTATAAAAAGGCGAAAAAGAAAAAGGCATATGCATGTAACTAGGCATCCGCACCGTTTGAAATATTATCCAAGCATAATTGACAATCCTCCCATAAAATCATTTTCATGTGGTATGCAAGTTCCCTTATGAATACGTTGGAAGTACCTAATGGAAGTATGGTCTAATAATAGGCGTGATGCATGTTCTTTCTAAGCCCCTGTTCGGAATGTTTATCTTAGTAAGCATGAATTTTCGTGGTCTATGACCTAATAAGACCAACATGAATAGGCCCTTGTCATTGTCGCGGCTATCTTGCGTTAAGCGTTGTAGTGGGTCCTGTAAGACGTTAAGACTGAAACGTACCTTAGGTACGTACCCCGCGGTATCTGCTCAATCCGCAGTTCGGCGGAGAGGACTGGAGGCTCAAAAGCTGCATGAAATTGAGCAGTTCCCCACCCGCCCTGCCTTTTTTTAAGTTTGCCGACTGCTCGGCTCATCCAACCCGGGTCCTACCCATTCAAGGAAAGTACATTTCTGCAGCTGTACCTGACCACATACATGTATCCTTTGAGTTACTTTTGCTTCAGGTGAGACTTTCCCATATTAATACCTGCGATACCTATAGTAGATGATACCTCCCTAACTTTACTTAACCTTAGGCCTTGAATATGCTATGCCATCCCATTGAAGGACGGAGCATTTGATGGTTTATCGACCGATCAAACCCCACACTTACCTTAACGAGCACTTGCCGTCGGTACAGTATTTCAACCCAGTGCTAACAGATACATAGATACTTACCTACCTAAGACAAGTATAGATAACTGATCTTAGCTTATTCCATTCCGTTATACGATGTATGATTTGATGTACCCTGAATGCCCCCAGCCACTTCTGGACTTTTTAGTTGGTCCATACATTGATTCTATTGGAAGCCGTCGGTCAGAAATCTGACTGGCTCCCAACTAGTTAATGAAATAACGAAGTATGCTTGAAATATGTTTGAATGGCTATGCGATCCGATCCTTCACAACTCTCTCTCACATTCGGTTACCCTTTCTAGTTAAGGTTTCAGTGTACCGAAAACCTTTCCCTGGTGGGTTCCCTTTTTTTTCTGATTTTATGTTGTTTACTTACCTACCATAGTATTAAGAATACATCCTAAAGGGCCGAACATAGGGCCACCTCATCAATGTGAACTGTCATACGCCCCTCCTTATTATTATTATTATTTTTTCTTTTCCCTTTTTCCCTTTAGTCAGGTTAGTTAGTATTCTTTTTTTTTATCATAGCACCTATTAATTCCCCTTTTAAAAATTCCCTCTAACGCCTCTAAAGCTTTCGGTTAGTACATGTTCCAGTGTCCCATTATCCCCGGTCCAGTGTATGTACAATTATTCAAGGCTCCATCGTCATATTCAAGCTTAGGCCAAGTCACCCACCACCCCCCGTCGGATGACATTTCGCGATCTGATGCCTATGCGCCTAATGTGTTTCCTTTCCCTCCCCCCCCAATTGTCACGGTTCCCCTTGAATTCCTAGTTGTTCCAATGACACCCCCAGGCTTACCTAGTTCCGATCTTTCTAATTCGATTTTTTTAATAATAAAATTTCCCACGCAACTTTCATTTCTAGCTAGTTAGCCAGCGCCCCGATTTTTCTCGCCTTGTTGGAGAAAATACATAATTCCCAATTCCAAAAAAATAGTAGCCATCCCCATCCCTCCCGCAATCTTCCAAAAACTCGCAATTCTCCCCCCTTCTCCCCTACTTTTTCTTCACAACAAAGATAATGTCCCAAAGATAATTTCATCTACATCCATCACTTTATCGCGCCTTTTCATTCTCTTATTTACGTCATCTTGTGCATCGAAATCTCGTGCACCCTCGCCGATAACTTTCAAGGTCGATCGTCAACATAATTACGACTTTTTCCCAAGGTTAAGTCTGGTTAACTGACCTGCTTGCGCAACCTCTGCGCGATCTTGGTGAAGTTATTCAGACCCGGACTCTAGCTCCTACGGCGCACCGACCACACGATTTTGAGGTCACGTTACTCAATAGTGTGTGTACTCTGGTACTCCGGTACAACACGCTCCACTAAAAGGACCTTCACCAACTGGGCGACTTAACTTTTTTGAGCCAATAGGCCAATACTCAATTGGGTGCAGTCGCTTTCGCGTACCTGCTTTACAACCTTAGTTATAGCTTGGGGGTCCACGTGCGTTTTTATTCGTCTATTCGTCTATTCGTCTATTCGATTTATTCGATTACAATTCTTCAACGCTATACCTCATACCAATTGCTTGCATTGTCGCGAACCCTCAAAGACTGTTATTATTGGTCAATGCGCATTTGATACAAAACGAAAAAAAGTTATACAATTACGGATTTCTAATTCACAACAACGGCATCGTTAACCTTTTTAAAAATTCACAACTACAACTTACCAGATAAATATTGTTTCATTTGTCTTGAACACTCCTTCGTTTGGTTCGGATACTTTTCCTTCCTGAAAAAAAAAAACAGAGCCTTGTCGGCGGCATATTGTTCTTTAGCTCTTAATCAATCCAATAGACTTTGGTCAGTTCGGTATTTGGCGTCTCGGACCAGGGGATTTTATCCATAAATCGCCAGGATGGCTGGGGGTTCAACCAACGCCCCGACTCGATTTAGTTCTTCACCGGAATTGTCGGATCCCCCTTCTATGCTATCGGGACCCGGTTCACCAAACGGAGAAAGCAGAGCAAAGAACGGAGAACTGGATGAGATTGTGGTAGATCCTACCACTATCAGATATGATGGATCGGGTCAGCCCATGTTAACTAAGGATGGGTTGCCTAGGAGAAAGCCTGGACCTAAACCCGGGACGAGGATCAACAAGCGAAATAGTGCCAATCCCGAAGAAGGGGAGAAGGTCAAGCGAGTGCGGAAGCAAAAGGATCCTAACGCACCGGCTGTTTCGAGAAGACGTAAGGTAGTATCTCTCGATGGCGAGGCGCCTGAGCCAAGATCTCGCGCTGCTAGTGTCAGCGGTGGTGGAAATACTGGAACCCCAGTATCACGACAGACCAAGATCACCGAGATGACCACGACTCAGACTCGGTTGGAACCACTTCCTCAAAGAGAAGTGAAACGTGATAGTATGCCTGGATCCATGTCCAGTATTCTGAATACTGACCCCGAGCCATTGCAATTTCCTCGTCAGCAATCACAACAATCGCCTCAACAACAACAGCAGCAATTAACGAGGCCAAGCGCTCCCTCACGGACGAGTGGTACTAATTACGACCCGATTCGGTCATCAAATTATGACCCCATCAGAGAGACTATGGTCACGCATACTTATTCCAATCCGTTGAGTGGATCTCCTCGTGGGCCTACCACCACGAATGCTATCAACCGTGCGAGTGCATCTCCTTCGATTGCTAGTCTTGTTGATCCGCCTGTACCGAATATTATTTCACCCGTCCCATCTCATACTTCTTTTGCTCAGAGCACACAACAATCTCAACAACCCTCTCAGTCTCAACCACGCATTCATAAAGAATCTAGCTCGATGCCAGAATCTCCTAATCCTTTCCGCAAAGACTTCGTCCCTCCACCTGCACCTAAGCCCCCAACGACTGAGGCTAAAGAGAGTAAAGAGGGTAAGGAGGGAAAAGAAGCCAAGGAAACTAAAAAGCCCGCGCCAACCCCTGCACAAGGGGTCACCTCCAAGATTGAGATCCGCCCCACGTCTATCACTACGATTGGTGCAGCCGGCGCGAAGAAGACATCGACTAAAAACCACAGTACAGCATCCTCGTCGCCTCGTATCCATGCCATCAAGGATTCGCTCGCCCCCCCTCTTCCGAACGGGCCCGAGCGTTCCATCCTAGACTTTGGTAAAGCAGAACCCGGATCTGAGTTTAATGCTCCATCGATTATTCTTAATATCCCCCTCAACGGAGAAACAAATAAATACATCAATTTCATGCGGATGGCCGAGGATCAGTATGGCTGGGAAGCCCTTCACCCTCGTCAGGCTGAACTCAAAGCACGCAAGGCCCGTATCGCTGCCGCATCTGCCGCATTGGCGCAGAACGACTCGAGTCGTGAGGGTGACGAGATGTCCGTTGACGAGTCGGAGAATGAGGATTCAAATGTTGAAATGGGCGGAACGAGCGGACCGGATAAGGCCGCTGATGGCAAGCCTGTCAAGAAGAAGAGACATTTCAAAGAGGACGAGTACGACAAGGATGACGACTTTGTCGATGACTCAGAATTGCTTTGGGAGGAGCAGGCAGCGGCTAGCAGAGACGGCTTCTTCGTCTACTCCGGTCCCTTAATACCGGAGGTTGAGAAGCCGGAATCTGGACGGTACGTACATAACCTATCCATAGCGCTTTCGATTTTGCTAATTTGATGTAGTGGGGAGAATGCGCCTAAGCGAGGACGTGGCTCGCGTGGTGGTCGTGGTGGTACTCGTACATCAACTACGGGTGCAGGCCGAGGTCGTGGAGGCGGTCCGGGATCCCGAGGGGGCGCGGTGCGAAAGCCGCGAATGACGAAAGCTGACAAGGCGCAAATGGATCGCGAAAAAGCAGAACGGGAGGCGGCCTTTTTAAAGTCGACTAACAGCGGGTCTTATAATGTTCTGCATCCTGGAAGTCCCCAATTTGCAGGCTTGTAGGCTAAGCCTAAGAGGTCTAGCCCCGAGGATACCGAATAATGGAGTAATAGGGGCAATGTAATATGTACACACAAACGCGACATTGATTTGATCGCCAAAACAACGGGCATGGTCTCTGAAGGATTCATGCACAGGGGCGATGGCTAAAGCTATGGTTTTTGTTTTGATACCACGATGTTCTTGACCGTGTCAGGGGTAGGGGTATGGGGGTTTCTGGCGTATGCTTAGTGACTTGGGGTGACTAGATTTGCTTCGGCTCTAGAAGTGTATACATTGTTTTAATTGTACGAAACCGTTGCAGGTACCTAGTGTAGTAGTGTAGTGGCTTGAATGCTGACTTATGTGATTTATCTTTCTACTACTACGCGCACATGATTTCGATCCACGGTGACAATATTTGGTAAGGGGTGCCCTAAATTCCAAGATTAGTGGCTGACCTTGTTGTCTAGGTCCGTGTTGATTGGTCTAGTCCGCGCCGGCCCCGCCAAGGATGGAAGCTCCAAGGTCACACAAGGTGACTCCCACGACGAGGAGCGTGCGATATGAGTTGCAGCTTATTGCGAGCCAGGTGATATATAGGAAGAGCCTCGCTTGTAAGCCCTAGATGCTATCATTAGTATGTAATTTACGCCAAGACCTGTTGGTTACTATAAAATGAAGTCACTCAGCCGTCTCTTCTTCCCTACCCCTTTTCTCCTTTTTCTTTCCCTCTTACACTACTTTTCTTCATTAACTACTCGTTAACAATCGATTATTCTTCTCTCTTCTTACTCGGTACTATTTCTTATCAAGATGACTTCTACTTCTCACCCCCTTGCCGCGACATCCTTATTTTCACTTAAGGGCTGGGTCGCCGTCGGTTGGTTTTCCACCCCCTTTTTTTCCTGGTTTCCCCTCTTTTGCTGACCTTTTTTTTCCTACGCGTCTAGTCACGGGCGGGGGAACAGGTATGGGTTTGAGTAAGTGTCTGATTCCATAATCATCCCCCCCCTTATTTCCCTTCTCCCCCTTAACTTTTCTAATCGCCTGACACAAACCCTTTCCAGTGATTGCCAAAACACTGGCTGCCAATGGAGCCAAGGTCTACATTACCGGGCGTCGCGCAGAAGTACTAGAGACGAGTGCTCGCGTCCATGGTTCGCCAGAGGTTCTAGGTCCTCAAGGGGGCAGTATTGTTCCCATTAAGATGGACATTTCGTCGAAGGATAGCGTTCAGGGAGTCGTTGCCGAGATCACGCAGAAGGATGGGTTCGTTAATCTGTAAGCTCCGTTTTATTTCCCTCACCTTCCGCGTCGGCTCCGATTATCGCTCCTCTTCTAACCATTCTTTACCTTGATAGCCTCGTCAATAACGCGGGGATTTGGATGGGACGGGTCACTGCGAAACCAGAAGACGGACTTGAGGCTTACAGCGAAGCTATGTTGGCCGAAAGCAAGGACGACAATTGGCAGAAATGTAAGAGGACAGTTTTTTTAAGCGTCTATTGTTTTTGATACGAGTCTAATGAAATATTGTCGTAGCGTTTGATGTCAATTGCACTTCGCACTACTTCGTCACGGCCGCATTTCTCCCGCTCTTAGGCAAAGCTGCGTCCGGACCGACCGGGAAAATCGGCAGCGTGCTCAACAACTGCTCCGTAGGCGGACTTTTTAGAACGTCAGTAATGAATGACACCAATTATTAAATAGGAGATTTTACATACTGACTATTTACGAATACTTTCGCAGGTCGCACAATGGCCAGTTCTCGTACAACGTACGCCCCCCCTATTCCATCCTATTCTACGACTTCTTCGGGACGAAGAAGCTAACGAGCAAATTCAGGCCAGTAAAGCCGCGCTCATACACCTGACGCGCCAGATGGCGCTCGAGTTCAGCCACGACAATATTTATATCCGCGTGAACGGGATCGCGACAGGTAATAATACTTTCTTGTGCCTCCCTTTTCTCACGTCTTGAACACTTAAATGTACCAGTTCAATTGTGCTGAAAGGGACTTAGGATACTTCCCATCGGAGATGGCGACGGGCGCGTCTGACGACGGAAACGAGAGCGCTGCTGCAAACGAGAGGTTTGCGGTCTTTATGAAGAGCGTGGGCGCTGGGAATGTCAAGCGCATGGGAACACCACAGGAGCTTGCGAGCGTGAGTTATTTATTTCCTCTCTTTGTCATATATACGAAGATTTCACTATCTCTCTCGGGCAAATAAGTGATGAATTGAGGTTGTTGACCGACGATTCCCTGGCCTTCTAGGCTATCCTTACACTCGTTACGAACGACTACATCTGGGGCACCATTTCGGTTATAGACGGCGGTATGACTCTGGTCCTTCCTGCAGTCATGTAGATGCTTAGTGAATTGGAGTCGTTCGCTACTTATATGATTCAGCTTATGAGCTTCGAAGACGAGGTAGCCCCTATTATGATCTCATTCGTTACAAAAAATTGTATTGGAGCTATATACATAAGTCTATCTTGCAAAGGGGAAGAGTGGTGCCTATATGAGTGAGGTCTACGGATTTAAATATATACGTGTAGTTACGCCGTCTAGACTCGCAAATATAACCCCTTTACCAGTTGTAACTACTAGAGCTGACGCCTTTTGCCATCGTTCGTTCCCATCAGTCAATGTACTCTAAAGAAATTATTTCCCATATATCTCAGGGGCCCCTCTCAGAGGCTATTCACTGCTTTAGCGTGCTCGTACACTAGTGTCTGCGCTTCTTCGTCGTCCAAGTAAATTGTGAAGCCGTCGTTATGGTTACGACCATAAGAATACCCCGAGAACCCGTACTGCCAGTACAAGTCCGACATGCCCTCCTCGAGCATGATCTTCTGCCAACCCCCCTCGACTTCCAGCCTCGTCGCGTTTGCTGGAGGGATCCCGTTCTGCTCGCGAACTTCGGGCGTCATCCACCCGTATTCTTCGTGGACAACCGGTTTATCTACTTTCTTGCCTGCGGCTGCGTGGTCACGGATCCACTGGTTAGTCCAGGCGACAGTCTTGGTCCACCAGTCGGGATACGAATGGAAGACGCCGAAGTCGATGTTGGGCAAGGCTAGGTTAGCGTCGAAGTCCCCACCGTCAGAGCCGTTGTACGCCCAGTCGTCCGACTCTCTGTTGAAGCCACCTTCTCCGCCCCACGTCACCAGGTGGTTCGGGTCGACGCTCTTGACAAAAGTGCTCATCTCGTCGATCCAGGAGGTCAGCGTATCCGGTGTACAGTTCCCACTCACAGGCAGGTTGCGCACAGCGTCTGCGCCACAGCGCGGCTCGTTGGCTAGCTCCCAAGCGAAGATGGTGGCGGAGTCTTTATACCGTGTGACAAACTGCTCAACGTATCGCTTGTACGCGTCTTTGATTTGAGGTAGTCGATAGAACTAAGAAGAAATTCGTCAACATCATATACACCCCTGAATGAAACGAGTCTTGGCAAAACCAATAAGCCAATGTTTTAACTTACATCGTCGTGGTACTTCCCACCAAGGTTGATAGTGAAAACGTCCATACCGCCGTAGTCGGCCCAGTTATTAGTGAAGGTAACAATTAGCTTGATGCCGACCTTGGTTGCAGCATCAACCACCTTGTCGAACTCGGTGATGTTGACGGTAGAAGTGCCGTTGGCCCACCATTGGAAAACAGCATTGGTCGCGCCCGCACCCTCGCCACCATACTGCGGGAGACCCTGGGGGTCGTAGGTAATGTTCTTGTCATTGAAGCCCCAGGTGCGGAATACTTTTAGGCCAGCGTCTTTGGCAGCAGCCAGCCCGAGCTCAACGTCAGTTGCGTTCTAAGATCATAGTTAGAGAGCAAGACTTTTTTTACAGAGGAAGGGAGGATTTTACATACGCTATCGAAGGGGAAGTAATATGCGTTGCTCCCGGCGAAGTTGAAGTCCTTCCCATCAAGTTGGAATTTGCCTCCTTTGACGGTGACGAAACCTTCAGGAACAGCTCTACCCCTGGTCTTGCTCAGGGGACCCGCGTAGACTCCTCCACCTGCGAGCAGACCGAGCGACAGAAGACTTAACAGTGTAAAGATCATATTGACGAGCGAACCTGCCAGTATGAAAAAGACATGTAGTCATTGTAACTGACCTTGTGCTGTCCAGCATATAGTAGGTTTTTATGTACTTCATGAAAACCCCCTTTCCCCAATTTGGGTATTTCCCGTTTGGGAAAAACGGAGGCCTTTGAGCCGCGTTGCTAGGATCTCGCTAATCGAGCCTCTTGGTAGCATCAAGAACCCGGGCTTCAGCCGTTGAGATACTATGATTCTATGATTTTTGAAGCGGATAACGGCGCCCACGGGTCCACGCGGCGACTTAAAGATCCGTATGGAGATTTTGTCTCGCTATTGGGTCGGAAATTAAGTCCGCATTGTGGAGACGTGAAAGTATCGTGGGGGTGTTGGGGGCCGACGTTTTGGAGTATGAACTTGTGGTCGGGCTACTTGGTCCTTTAACTTCCGTGGTGTAGGTGGTTACATGTTCATGGCCGGGTTAATAATAGGCTTGTAGGTACACGTATTTAAATAAAGGAGGTAGCCCATAACCAAGAATATTAAAGCATTGCTGTGCTACACAACTCCATGATAGCCTTCCCATACTGACCTGATATGCGGGTAGACGGCGTGGCAGTAAACTTGGGGGAAGAAGGCTGTGAAATATATACATGACACTCCCTTTGTTTAGGAGGTAGTCACCGATTAGAAGAAACCATTACAAACTAAATCGTCGTAAACATAGGGGAGTATTATCAGAACACCGAGAAAGATATGTTGTGAGTCCTGGGCATTAAACTATGATTACTCTAAGCTATTACACTCCAGGCTTCTCATACGATGATATTTTACAACTAAGAATGGCTATCGAGTAAACTAATTCCTGTCGTAAGCGCTAAAATGACTTGTGATGCGCGTATATGTTGTACCTGCATACACCGGAGGTAGAAGAGATAATTTATGATACGGATTGCGGCTGAGTCACGACAGGTTGTATTACATGACCTGTCCGTCATATTTAATACGGCGTAGAGGTACTCTAGCCATACTCTATATGTTTCCGTGAATTTATCCTTTTTATTCCTCGCGCCTGCTTGGTATACTTACTACATCGGTACTCTAAATGTCAAATCTCGGGCCCCTTACTACTGCCTACCAGCCTCATGGCACTGGTTGCCACTCGATACATGTGGGCATTACTCTTGATGTTACATTTCTACAGCACGGAACCACTAGTGGTTGTTTGCCACCAGGCTTTCAACGTTATGATGGCTTCTACTATTCTCCGGGCATTTGTCCGCAAGGATATACCTATGCTTGTACAGCAGGTGTTGCTGTTGGAACGTCTAGTGCTACCGCTGCCACATGTTGTCCCAGGTTAGTAAACTTACACCTATCACCTATCACCGATATCTACCTAACCAAGGTGGGTATCTACCTAATATAAAGGGTGTGTCAAGTGGTGTAGATTAGGTATCAATCGAACTAACAACTTGACCAATAATATAGTAGCTATTCCTGTCGTCCAAGACCTAGTGACGATCCAAATGCGTGTCACTCATTCCTAGCATCACCGACTACTTATTTCGTGGATGTACTGTCATATTCAGGGGACTTTATAACAAATCTTGGGACAACTAGTACTTATGTTAATAACGGTAGCGAGGCCCTTGCTAAAGGACTTGTAGTTTGGAGAGCCTCAAACGATGCCAAATGGTCAATGTCAACTACTTCAACTGCTTCTAGTATAATTACAGTTGAAAATACATTACGAACGACACCTGACATACCTACTATGACGTCTGATGCGCCGATTCCGACGACTCAAATGACCCATCGACCAGACAGCCTTAGCACTGGTGCGAAAGTAGGTATCGGTATCGGTGTATCATTCGGGGTGCTTTTCTTCATTGGAGCTGTTTTAGCAGCATACATGATTGGTAGGCGGAAGAATCGTCGCATGGGTAAACTCCCACTTCTGAGCACGGACATTATAGAAAGGAAAGATGAATCTATGATCCGACACGACCAGCTCAATGAGTATAAGGGTATGGTGGAGATGAGTGCTATTAGGGAACCGGTAGAGATAATGAGCACATAGGGTTTAATTTATACTCATAGCATAAGTCACATCATGTCCTCTTAAAACTTTAGATCAGATTTATATAGGGACAATATAAGGTCTATGAATTAAATCACACATTATTGGACGGCTACCTACGTATAAAGTACTATTGCTAAATCACGTCCTTTGAAACACTTCAAACCCAATTCAAACCCAACGTACTTCGGGAATTAAAAAGCATTAACGATAGTAGTATAGAAGTGGTTCGTTTAAGTATTCATATGTTTGAATACCTAGGCGATGATTAAAACTTTCCTCCAGTGTAGGTAAACATGCTAACCATTTGATTAAGAACGACTATATTTGGACATCTGAAACTTATACAATTCACTCTTTCGACTTATGCCCTGTGTACTTCAAGAAGTCGGGAATTTCTCTCCTTGGTCCCACTATTCGATATTTGAAAGTCAACATTTAATCATTGAGATCAGCTTGATAAGATTTAACAGAACTGAGAGGAAACGGGACTATCAACTTACGTGCTCAATAATGCAACCGTCTTCCCAACGGTATCGATCAACAATTTCACCCATGGAGTTCCTATAGTTAAGCCAGGACATTTCGCCTTCAAACTTGGTACGGAGCACCGTTATCGACTGGCTTCCCCAGATAGGCCCGAGGATATCTAAAGCATTCTGAGCCCCGTTCTGGGCCAGGGGGTTGTGGTTCTATGGATAACTCGGGTTAACTACTTGGACGCACTCGGAATCCACAGGGGGTTTCGTAACGAATATATCCCATTAACGTACGATGTATTCAGGAAGAATATATTCGAAGGCTTTGTAAACATCCTTCTTGACGAGGAAAAGGTCCGCGAACTCGTTAAACCTCTTCTCGGTTTCCTCTGCAGACGGCGCCGGCGTGATCCGCGTGCAAAATTTAGAGGTTCCTTGGCGCTCAGTGACAATCGGGGCAGCTAGTGCCACGAGAGGCGTCGACACGGCGGCAATAAAAGCAGAGGCGCGCATGTTGAAACTATAATCCCTAAAAAAAAGGAAGCGTAATGCTGTTTCAGAACCCTCAGAATCATGGTGGGAAGCGCGGGCCTTTTTATATGCGTAACCTAATATCTAGATCTTACCTTAGTTGTAACATTATGACATATGGCCCAGCAGCTTCACTCCCCAAGATTATATCGCTGCGGAGAAGCCAAGCCTAATTCCAGCGCGAACATAGTCGAGTTGTTTTTCTTGGGTAGTACTGGAATTATATTGTTGATACATTTAAGTGGTTAATTGAAGAAGTGCCACGAAACTATAAGATATTATCCGTTACCGGCTATTATATACTTGTTGATTACAAACGGTACATTTCAATCAGGCCGGCGACGTTTACCTTGGGCAATCTGTAAATATCGAGCCAGATGAATTAATCTTTGTGATGGATATGTTATAGGTACAAAGTGAGTATCGGGCTTATACATGCAGTAGTTTAGTATAATAAGATTAATCTAGTAGAACGCTTGGTCATAGCAAGGTTGTAATCGTATCCCCTTTTACGAAAGTTAATTATTTATCATTTAACTAGGTAACTAACTGATTAATGATAACTTATTCATTTTACCCTAGCTTATACTTAATTGAAGTACTGAATTTAATACAAGCAGTTAAATTAACATTGCACCGCTTAACTCATATAGTTACACTGGACGAATGAAGTGCCCGAAGAAGCCAAGAACTTACTTATAATAACTACCTGAACCTCATTTTATCATCTACCGGGGCACGCACTTGCCCTAAGGCTCTGACTTCTCTGAATCCCCGGGACATCATCTTCAATCAAAATCTCCTTCCGGCTTCGCGATTAGTATTATATCGTTCAAGAGTTGTTAAATGATCCTACCCTTTGATATCAACATTATCCCGGGATTCCATTAGCTGCTATATCAATCCCTGGACCGTTACTCAGCTAATGCCGCCGGAGACGATTGCTCTTCTCCTGCTCAAGTGACAGTACCATCAACACTCCAGTGGAAATATCGTTCATATTTCTCATCAAATTCTTAATTTGCGTTCTTTGATTCCCCGTTCTGTCCTTTTCCGCTATTAGATCTGTTACTGCCTCCCCAGGATGATGATGATTTGGGCTTCTTGCTGCTATTCGCCGCCGGAGTACCAGATGGTACTTGGCGACCCTTCGCGCTTTCCGTTGTCTTTTTTCTATTTTCTTCGAGAATGATATCTAAAGCATCTCTAATCTCCTTCAGGCGCGCGTCCCTTCCCCAGTCGAGGATATTTCGAACTTGTCTGCGAAAGCTATTAAAGTCCTTTAACTTCGACAGCAAAAAAGCATCAACCTGTTGCAAGTAATAGTTCAAACTTTCTTCCTTCCACGATATATAAAGCTTGGCCACATTGTTATCTACTGCAATACAGTAGGTTAGATTATCAATACTTTGTATACTTTGGTGTTCTCGAAGCAAGATATTCAGCTGATCAATAGCCTTGAGGCAGGCTGACGAAGCACCCGCACACTGGTTTGCAGCAACCCATAGGTCGCCTTTAGTACCGCCGGCGGCTTTGAATTCGATGACAAAGAAAGGAAACCTAAGGCCCTGTGACGTTGCTGCAGGATAGTGTGAGATTTTGGGATGGAGCATCGTTTGAGCCAGGAGTTGCGGCTGGGTAAAAGCCGCATTGGAGTTGCCAGAGTATCCATACAACTTGTCCGGTTTGGGCTGAGTAACTTTATAAGGATTTTCTGGGTTAGCAGGAACAAGATGCAGTGACATAGGAGCATTTGAGCTGCTTATCAAACCGGTGGAAGGCCCGTATGTAGGGTCGATTGTAGGGTTGGGAAATATTGTGTCGTTAAGAAACGTAGCTACGTCGTCCTCGGTGCATCCGTCTTCGAGAGTATCAAGTCGGCCTACAATCTTCTTCCATTCATCCGATGAAAGCTCAGGGGAGTCCCGCTCAGCTCGTATTACTTTTACGTGGCCGTATACAGTATCTGGCAACAGGGCAGCAGAGGGTCGAATGTAAATATTGTTAAATGCCAAATTGCTCTGGCGGTACATTTGATTGCGAACGCCAGAAGAGGGACTAGAAACGCCGGATGAAGGCGATTTACTCCAGTTATCGGTACTTGGTTGATGTGATTGCGACTTAATAGGACCTGGAGTCGGCGACACCGCATTACCAGCGGCATCCCGTAAGTAAGCCATATCTGACGCCGATCCTGTGCACCGCCTTAGAAAAAGGTTGCTGTCCGAAAGATAAAGATGACTGTCGGATCGGCAGTGTGTCTCTCGGTCTAATCCAACAGACTCAAGCCACTTGGAAATAGGACAGTCGACAGGCTCGGAATGATCCAAAAGGATATGGCCAAAGTCTGCAAGAAACGAGGCGTATGACTGTTTTGGAAACTTAGGAACTGGCTGTTGTAAAATCGCCTACGGGACATCTATTAGTGTTAACTTTTATGAAGGAACATTACCAGGTCTTTCTTACCTGCTCTGTTTCCTCGTCTCCAACTTGGTCTCGCTGTGTGTCTGTCGGTTCTAATCGTGTTCTCTTGGTGGGAAATGAATCGATCTCAGAAGTCGTAAGCCGCCTCTTCCTTGATTGTAAGAGCGCGTCTCGAGCGAGATCTTCAGTCACTGGAGACTGTTCTTTGGGACTTTGCGGAAGTGCTGTACTTAATAATAAGTTGATATGTCCTCCTACTCCTTGAAGCCGTCGGCATTACATACCCGCATTAGTGCTTGCAAGAGCTTCCAGTAGCTCATTTCGTAAGGCTTCGGACATTTTCACACGAGAGTGGTAGAACTGCGCCTTGGTAATGCTGCCGTACATGGCGGGTAGAGTGTGTAACGTGAGTGAAAGAAGAAAGGGATAAACTCTTCAATCTGTGGCCGATGAAAAGGTCGCCTCAGCCTTCATGTACCATGTCATAGGCGTAGCTCAGTACAATTAGCTGCTCAATCACGCAAGGGCGGTATGGTTGAATTGTTTCTCGGGAATTCCCAGAATTGGCGTCCTGTTTGCTAGTGACCGAAAGTTTCCAGAGACACAGTTTGTAAGAGCTTGCTTGCTGTAATATCTAAGTGATCTTTTGCCCGTCGCTGATAGCATGCTATGAGGGAACTTGTCCGGTGGAAGCTTAGAGTCGCAAGGTCTTTCATTTTGTTAGATGCAAGTTTCACAAAGGTGAATGTTCAACTTTGTATTACACAGAATAAAAAATGACATGCGACGAGAAATTTGGACGATTACCCTATAAACAAGTTGCTAAGTTAGTAAGCAAAAAAGTACCACGTACCACCTAAAGTACGCCCTTGCTGTGTGACGTGAGACAAGGAAGAATAGGTAGGTACCTACCTACTTCTAAGGTACCTATGTACCTACCTAGGTATGTACCTGTCTTAGTGCTTGTCTAGGTCGAGTTTACACAAATAACATTAGTGGATAGTATCAACTTGATACCTACATGTAATACCTAATATTTCATCCTTCACAACGCATACCTATATTCTGGCCTTACTTTGCCACCACTGACGTGGACGGCATCACCACATTCCAATTTCCTGTTGAGACGTCTAAAATATTCTCTTAATCCAAGGCACAAAACCATGAATACCGCCTGGCAGCAGGCAACCGTGATCAACGCAGGCTTATACACTGGCGCATCTTGAGCTCTGAACACTGCCGAGCTAATTATACCTGCCAGATTCTGCGCCATGAAGTTGAGTCCGAGCCGAAACGCTCTTCCTGTTGTCGTCGTAGTATTTGACGCTACCCACACCGGAATTAAGATACCAGGAGTAAAGTTTCCGAAAGTCAACAAGTACGTGAGAAAATATCCAACCTCGACATGTTTGACAAGGTCAAGAACGGCAAGGAGTACCCAGGCAAGGAAAGAAACGAAAAGTGTTCCACATGCAATGGTAGCCCGTTGCTGGAGCTTATCTGATGCCCACGTGGTCGCTAGTTGGACCGCAGCGGCCGTAAGATTTGGCCCGACGGTGTAGAGGTTTGCCTTCGATGGTGTGATGGCGATACGTTTAACAATGGTCTGCAAGGGGTCAGAACTGTTGTCATAGGTACAGGGAAGTATTAGGTCCTGATGTAGTTATGCACATACCGGTAAGAAATTTGAACTACTAGCAACACCCACTCCGTACAGTAGAGGCATCAATGTGAAGATCCAAGTAGTCCAGTCTTTCGTCTCCTTTTTAGCATCTTCCCAACGAAAA
This sequence comes from Daldinia sp. EC12, assembly GCA_002120325.1. NCBI lineage: Eukaryota > Fungi > Ascomycota > Sordariomycetes > Xylariales > Hypoxylaceae > Daldinia > Daldinia sp. EC12. The sequence goes on from KZ112976.1 coordinate 138,087, forward strand.
TGTTTATCCAAGTCCTGCGAGTCTTCCTCTAGGCGCAGTCGCGCTAATCGCTTTTCCTCGTCTGAAAACCAACGAGACTTCTCGACGCTGTGCGGAAGAACGAGAAATAACAGCAGTCCAACGCCGACAGTGAGGGCGCCCTCGATGATGAATAAATCTACTACCTATCAGCAATTACTCAGAGGGTACTAGATTGATTCTTTCCTAGATATATTTGGGTGCAATGCCTTATAGAATGAGATAAAGGAAATGATCTGTAAAAATTCAATGGTCACCAATATGTGATTACTTACTATTGGGTGTGTTAGCATCCCTCATTAGAGCTGATACAGCAAATGTATATGTAGGTGCTCACCATTGCCAACCTCGTAAGGCCTCTTCCCAACGAAAGACGGACCATGCTATTAATCCTGAAATAGCTCCGGCAATAAAGCCCATACAACCAAATATGCTTGTCCTGAAACTGAGCTCCCGTCTCGTGTAGAAAAGGCTGCAGTAAAAGATAGCACATGGCAGAAACGCCGCTTCCACTGCGCCCATGAGTATCCTTGTTGCTAATATCCCACCGAAGTCTTTCGTCGCGGCTGCACACATCGCCATCGCTCCCCAACATGTCATAATGGTAGGTATTACCACAGCAGGGTTGAACCGCTTTGATAAGAGCATGAATGGCACATTCATGAGAGCGTAGGGGATATACTTTAACAGTAACCTTTAGTAATTGCTACTTTCATGGAAGGATTTTGTGGATTTAATGTGCTTCAGGAGCAACAACCCCTTAGTTCGTAGAATACCTAAGTAGGCATTCTGCCTCTGGGAGGAGTCTTGGAGAAATTATAGAAACGTCAACATACGAAGAGTATTAACAGAAGCGAAAACTGATTTCCCACGAGACCTAGGTCTTTTTCAAGTGTATCGGTTTTTGCATTCCCCAGATTAGCTCGGTCAAGTGTATGCGTCAGATATGCCATCGCTATTCTATTGATCAGTTATGTTTTGAAACCGGACCCATCTGTAAGAGCACAATGAATTTTACATACCTAAGGCTGGCATCAGAATCAAGTCTATTTTCCAGACCAGTCTCCTCTCGAGAGCCCCATTTCTATCTTTCTGGTCGTCCGAGTCAGAACCAAGGGTTGCTACATTAGCCTCTATGTGCTTTTCTTCGTCCGTCATTTTTGTGAAGGATCTGAGATTTAAGCTACGAGATACTTCCGAGTATTGTTCTAAGCGAAACGATGTTGAATAGATATCCCAGATATTTTTAATCTGAATACAGGAAAGTCGCGGACCTGATATACATCACCATTACTTGTTCACTAATTATCAAAGCAATTATTAAGCTACTTGGATTACCATAGGTATTAGAACCAAGTCCTGTCTATCACGTGAAAACCAGTACCAAGAACAATAGTTGATTGATTATTGGGGTTTATCATCCAGAACCTTTGCTTGGAAAATTGCTAGCTGCCGATTTCGCTTAAAGAAATTCGGCGTTCTTGCCAAAAGGCCATTGAGTAAGGTCCCCCCTTCTGACTAGAAGAAGTAAGTTATAAGCCGACGCCTTCAATTCCTTGACACTTCCTATACGCGAACTGTTCGGGTCGCTGAACGCCAATAATAGGTGCAGCTCTTATCATACGGCATCGGAGTATAGAAGCACGCAATCGCGCTATAAATCCAGGGACAGGGAACTCAAAGACGGGAAGGGGTGTTTAAATGTGACTGTGGGGGAAGACTAACAACTACAAACTAACCCCTATCTTACCGAGCTCCTATGGATCGTGCCCCCACTTACAAAGAGAGTGACAGAGGAGGGGATTCAATATCACAACTCACGATCATAGTTATTTTTACTTTTATAATCTGGGTTGGTGATCCTGATTTTAATATGAGAAATTACAGGTAAATCATTATGGATGAGCAGCAGACCAACAAAGAAAGCACATCGATACCTAGCGATGGACAGTCGCCATCTTCACATAGAGGAACTTCTGGTGGTCCCGAACAGTCGCTCATCGTCCATCCCCAAACACAAAACTCGGGATTCTTTTCTAGATTTAGATACCATTTATTTGCAGCTGGGTTCGCATTTTTACTTAGCCCCCTCGCGTTTATATGGCCGGGCCACTCGCCAATCGACCCAACGAACTATGCGGAACGCACAAGGAGAGTCTTGAAGACAACGCCGTAAGTACCTCTTTCTAACTTATAAATGGTGAATATGGCTAATCTCGAAACTATTAACTAGTTTGATTGATGGGCATAATGATTTACCCTGGCAATTGCGCATAGAATTGCACAATCGCATATACGATGGCCGTGTGGACTTGAACAAAAGACTCCTGGGCCACACGGACCTTCAGAGGATGCGAACAGGCATGGTGGGAGGTCAATTCTGGAGTGTATACGTGCATTGTGATGTTAACCAGCAGCACTTCGAAGATCCATCTGTGAGTTATGATTGTGTCATTGCTACTTATTACCCCAGGAGAACTAGATGCTAAGACCAACCGGCAGTGGATTGTAAGAGATACTCTCGAGCAAATTGATGTCACTAGAAGGTTCATCAATGAGCATCCACAGAGTCTTCAGTACTGCGATACTGCAGCCTGTGCTCGTAAGGCATTCAAGTCAGGTCGCATATCCAGCATGATCGGTATTGAAGGCGGCCACCAGGTCGGTGGTAGTATTGCCAGCATACGACAGATGTATAATCTCGGAGCGCGGTACATCACTCTTACTCACAACTGCGATAATTCTTTCGCGACTTCTGCTTCTACCGTAGCCGCCGGGGGACCCGACGAGGGGCTGTCTAAATTGGGCTACGAGGCTATCAAAGAGATGAATCGGCTAGGCATGATGGTAGATTTATCTCATGTCTCGCACCAGACGATGAGAGACGTGCTAAGCGTAGCCCGTGCCCCGGTTATATTTTCGCATTCAGGAGCTTACAGTGTTACGCCGCATCTCCGGAACGTACCTGATGACGTTCTCCGGACGGTAAAGCGCAATGGAGGCATCGTCATGGCCGTATTCGTCAACCGCTTCCTCAAGATGAAAGACCCGGACGAGGCGACGATCCACGATGTTGTAGACCACATTTTCCACATTGCTGAAGTATGCGGGTGGGATTGTGTTGGCGTGGGTAGCGACTTTTCCGGAACGCCCTATGTGCCCATCGGCCTAGAAGACGTTTCCAAATTCCCCGATCTCGTTCAGCTTCTAATGGAGCGTGGCGCGACAGACGAGCAGGTCCGCTTATTTGCGGGTGAAAACATCCTGCGCGTTTGGTCGAGGATCGAGCAGAGAGCGCGCGAAATACAAGCTACAGGGGAGAAGCCTATAGAAGAGGAATACGAAGGGAGAGAGTGGCACAAGGGGATGAAGGACTCCCCATGGATGCTAAGGGGAAGTAGGCAAAAGGCTATTGAGGCCGGCGCTGCGGATAAACCGTACATGTTTAACGTAGATAAAGAGGGGAGACACAATCCAGCAGTTAAAGAGGTGTAAAATACCTACCTACCTAACGTAGTTACCTATAGAGGTACCTACCTAAGTTTAAGGACAATATTGAAAATTGTCAGAAGATCATATTCACGTACTTCATGATAAATGCAATCCTTGATTGTATATGATCTCTAAAACTACATGACTACCTCCTATAAAGCCTGATGACCTAAGTTAGGTACCTACCTACCTTAGGTACATATGAACTACCTGCGGTGTTATCGCATGCTTATATGCAGCTCACGTATATGGAAATTAGACGGCATTTCCCACGTGGTATGCACATCGCATCTTCCCTTACGGTGCACCATTAGTGCAAACCGCCAAAACAAAAAATGTGGGTAAATTTTCGTCCGATTGGGTATATTAAAAATGGGCTATACAAAATAAATATTGTGGATAGCAAAAAAAAAATTTTTTATATGAAATATTGTAAATATCGTACGAATTATCCCTATAGCAGAATGCCTCGTCCGAAATCTGATATAGATAATTTCCAAGATGAAATTATTGCTCGTTGGAGTGTAGGTGAATCGATCGACGATATATTTGAATATTTAACTACTGAGATAGCTATTGGGAAACGTACGTTAGAAAGGCGGCTATCTGAGTGGCAATTATTTCGATATCAATCTCGTACGACAATTACACCTGATATATTGGATAAAATCCGATACCTTACTTTTCACCATGGCTATAAAGACGTATCCATTATTCGGGACCTTGGCCGGGAAGGTATTCATCTTTCCCCTAGGGCTTTACAATTCGTACGATTAAAACACGGGATTAAACGACGATACCGTACAGACGAAGAACGAAACGAAGTTCTAGCCCAGGCCCGGAGATTTATAGAAAATCACTCGACTCATAGCACCTCTGTTAGAAGCTACGGGAGGTCGTATTTGTATAATTTCGTACGATCTCAGGCTGGCCTTCTCGTTGGGAAAAACCGTATATATCAAATATATAAGGAAATATACCCTGAAGAAGTACAACAACGGCGCCGTGCTACTTGGATTAATCGTACGGATTTTCAAGTCCCCGGTCCGAATTTCCTCTGGTCATTAGATGGATACGCAAAATTAGCGGATTTTGGATTCCAGGTAAGATCCCGTACGATATGATATAATTCTTATATATTAACCTAATAGATTTACGGTTGTATTGACGCCTATTCACGCTTGATTATCTGGATCTACGTTGGACGTTCAGCAACTACAGCTATTAGTACTTTGAAACAGTATCTTCGTACGATACTTACAGCTGGAGTTCGGCCTTGTTTTACTAGAGCAGACCACGGAGTAGAGACACCGTTATGGGCTGGCGCACAAGCTACTTTAGCAGACCAAGATCAATCGGTAATTACGTACAAAGACGAACAAGGTGTCGTACATCAACATCGCCAAGGTACACGGTTATCTTCTGTTCATTTGATGGGACCAAGTACGAGAAACATCAAAATAGAATCATGGTGGAGGCTTTTTCGTTCTGGATCTACAGACCGTTGGATTGTAAGTAATATTTTATATTTATCGTACGAAGCTAATATATTATAGGCTTTCAAATCCGAATTAATCAACAACGGCCTTTTCATTCCGAATGATAAATGTGACCAAATTGCTGTATATGCTATATACGGCCCGATATTACGGAAAGAATTTGCAGAATTCGTACAGATTTGGAATAGTCATACTATCCGAAAACAAAAAACGAGGCCTCACGTACGACCAGGTATACCGTACGATTTGTATAATACAGATGTTGATGCCGATTGGGGATTCCCTATAAAAGAAGGTGCTAAATCGTACGAAGCCGCAAAAATAATGTATTCCGCTGTGGAAAACATCGAAATCGACGATTTTATGACTCCTGAAACAACTGATTGGTGCGAAGAACAGCTAGAAATCATTGGATATAATGGTATGCTTAATGCAAACGAAGACCAAATCAGACCTCATCTTCAAATATATCTCGAATTACGAGATATCGTACGATACCACGTTATATCAGGAGAAGCGCCACACCTTGAACTAATTCAACCGCCAACAGGTGGTACAGAAGCATATGTATGTTAAAAATTTCATTCGTACGATAAAGCTAACCATTATTAGATTCAATTACTAGATTTACTTCGAAATAACCATCCTGTTTTTGCTAATGAAAACCTCCGTGGCGACGAAATACCCCAAGAAATAGCCCAAGGGATTCAAGGGATTCAAGAAGAAGATTACTATATAAACGACGAATGAAATTCGTACGAAATTCTACTCTTTTCGTACGGCTCTGCGCGTATTATACACACGTTTCCCTTGAATTACAGAACTTGTAAGGGATGAAAGGGTGCTATCGCTTTCATCCCCANGGGCCTCTTTTAGGGCCTCGTCCGGAATAGTCTCTGTTTCGTCGTCTTGACTTAGTTCCCTATTNATATCCTCGTCAATTAAACGACCTTTTTTTCTTGTACGAATAGTTTCGTTTGATTCAGCCCTTGATCGTTTAGGCTTGGGATCACGTGAACGGATAGGCGAAAGAGATGCCGAAGATCTCGGGGTTTGCCTATCGTACGGCGACGAGGCGTCAATGAAATTGTCGTTAGTAATAAATAGAGGTTCGTCAACGGGTTCCATCTTAACGTGAATAGTATCTTCAGCGTTTGGCTCCCTTTTCGTACGAATAACAGTTTTCTTTTTTACAGGGGTGACATCCTCGTTTGTTTCTTCAAGAGGTGCGTAGAAACATACGTAAATATTGATAGGCTTATATCCATCGGGCCGAAAAATTGGTGTAGGGGGGTGAAATAGGTCACGTATCGTACGAACAGGCCCCCTGGGAAAAGGGAGACTTATTGGCCCTTTTTTCGAACAGTTCTTCGCCAATTCTATTTTCCAACCTTCTTTGAAAGCTTGGGAAAAAATAGGATTAGTAAGGTGTGGTCGTACGATACGGCGTATCCAGTCTTCTTCAGTTTGCTCTGGTGAATCTCGAGAATAATAGCTAGTAAGCTCAACGGTTTCTAATTAAACAATTAGTTATAAGTAATCTCATTAATGGGTCAAATATCGTACGAAGCTCCTTAGCCGTATGGACACATTCGACGCCTCTGTAAAGATGAGGCCATATTACCCAAGCGTGTATGTTGGGGACAATCGTATAATCATCCGCATAGCCCTTTTTGCCATGTCTTTGTCCTGCCCTAGCCACCTCGTACGAAGAATTCCTCATATTGTTTGATATTGACCTTGTAAAATTATTCATTCTATCCCTGTTTTGAGGGATAGCCGTACGAGATGAGGCAATGATACGTGAAGGGTTATCACCTGTGTGATGACGGTTGATAGAAATCAACTGGGCAGGGGTCTCGGGTCTCGGACGAGCAGAAGCTTGAGAAGACGTACTATCCGTAAAAACGTCGTCGTCGTCGTCGTCGTTAACAACAATAGGTTCAGGCCAAGGGCGTTTACAAAAAGGACATTTAGTCCCACCCATCATATTTCGAATTTCGGTATGCGTACGAGCAGTTCGCCCATCCTCATCAGATAAGGGGCATACTTTTTCTTGGATATATGTAGGCATAGTAGGCTTATTATAGTAAGAATTNACAAGAAAATAGGCAAATATGAAGCTATTCGTATAAGAAAAAGATTCGTACGGGAAAACGAAAGAGGATTCATAAAGAAAAAAGGGATAATATAAGATTTAAGGGATAAAAAAATTTCATCCCTTAGATATTGGCCAAAGCGTATACGCTTAGGCCGAGAGTATTCGTACGATAGATTATTAGATAAGCATTTAAAATAAGGTTTGAAGCTGCGACGATATGATTGGTGATTAGAAGGCTGTAATTGGAGATATCAGTAATATAGTGCGTTTACACNTTAAATATATAGAAAAAGACTATATACATGTTAAGAATTTGTATCCGTACGAGATTTTCCCCTCATATAAAAAAATCTCTTATTTTTGGAGCCTCGATTTTTTTTTCTCTTCTNTACAACTACAGCCTCAACACCAAGACTAGTATCACGATCATCGTCATCGCCATTATGTCGTCGTCTTCGTACGAATTCTTAACCTTTTATAATTATTTAATACTTACTAATACGTATTTAATAGAAACGTAACCCAAGCTAATAGCTACCCCAACCAAGCCCTTGTGCCTCGTCGGTCCGACGCTCTTCCGGTATTTACAATATAGCCCTATTTGAATCTCGTACAACAGCTGATATTGCTTAATAGGAAGCTGATAGGGAAAGGTGGGCTGACCCTGCTGAAATCGCCGTCCGGCAAGGTGCAAGCCCTCTTATACTCCTCCCTATTGGAGGACAAGAACTAGCTCCGTACTGCTATAACACCCTCCAACGTGCTATATTAGCTTTGCCTGGCCGTTCAGTTATTGTCGTACGAGGAGGATTAAGGGTCGGGCAGGTGCTAACCCAGCGACCAAGCTATATTAACGCCCTTCTTATTGCGAGTCGCGGTGTTGCCGTTGCCGTACCGTGTAACGCTTGTCAAAAGCAGTCCGTACGGCATTCCGACGGCTATAGCCGACCTTTTCCAGTTTGTACGAAACTACCAGGGCATTTTAATGGCTCGTGTGCTTGTTGCAAATTTCGGGATCACGCTGCCCGGTGTAGTATACGGGATGGCGTATCGGACGAACCGGACGAGCCTGCCTACGCTCCCGCCCCGGCTACGTACGATCCTGCCCCGGCTGACCATGATCCCGCCCCGGCTGACCATGATCCTGCCCCGGCTACGTACGATCCTGCCCCGGCTGANGCCCCGGCTACGTACGATCCTGCCCCGGCTGACCATGATCCCGCCCCGGCTGACCATGATCCTGCCCCGGCTACGTACGATCCTGCCCCGGCTGATTATGATCTTGCCCCGGTTGCGTACGATCCCGCCCTAGTTGATTACGATTCCGTTCCGGCCGGGACTATATTGTCAATTGAAGAGATTAACGACGAAGATGATGTAGGTAATTCACAAGGAAATCTAATTGTATTGGATTAATATCAGTAAGCCTTTTAATTCTCGTACGAATGTCAGGAAAAAGATAGAGCTAATGAAATTACTTAGATATTAAGCAAATCCAATAGAGAGGCATTACTATTGGAAATTTACAGTGACCTAGGACGATTATCGTACACCTTTTCGTGGTGTCCTGGATAAATAACTTCATTGTACGAAAATGAGGCGAAACTAAGATACGGATTTCATAGCTATACATTCATTGAATAAACATCTTATTTGACGTTTAACTTTTATATTATGTGATTGGCTAATTGAATGTTACGAATCGGACGAAAATTTACCCACATTTTTTGTTTTGGCGGTTTGCACTAATGTGGCACCGTACTTCCCTCGAATCCCTACATTCGGGTTGGTAATCCTTAAGATCGTGATTATTCCCCACAATGGCGTTATGTAGCTAGCCGGGGTATAAGCTGACTACTAGGTACGCTATACTAGGTACGCCAGACCCGTCCGTCTGGATCGTCCCCCATTCTATGCTAACCGATCATTGATATCTGCTCGGCAGGTGTGAGCCGATGACGGCACCGTATCTTTCGCATGTCCATACCCCGAGCTTATGTCCGCTGTGAGCTTAAGGAACTAAGCTTAGGTAGTTAACTGCGGGAGAAGCGAGACGTGAGGTCTAGCTTGGTTCAAAAGAGATATCTGAGGAATAATGGCATGATGGAATGATACTGAAGATGTCGTGATTGTGGAGTTCTACTACGCAAGTCTTCTCTAGGATAAGGAATGGGAGTTGTGACGGGGTAACATGTCTAGGTTAATTCCTATAGTCCTGTCAAGATACTACCCTTTAGAGGGGTACATCTGCAAGCTATCACGTCCACCTTGCTCACCTTGACTTTATGAATATGTGATTATACTCGAACTACTCGATTCGCAACGATAGGTTGAACACACCACTGCCTTCAACTCCTTTTCGAGATGGAGCTATCAGAAGTATTACCGCCAAATACCTTCGAACTTCTCCAATATATTATCCTACTACACATTGCAGGATTGGCCATATACTTGATCCAGAATGAAGTCACTAGATATCGCAGTAGAATAAAGAACCTCCCCGGGCCTCTAGGATGGCCTGTGGTTGGGAATCTCTTCCAAGTACCTAACCATCTTTATATATAAACATTCTCAGCTTGAGCTCAACACTAACGACGCCAACAGCACCGCGACGTGATACCCGCAGAAACTTACCGGAGATGGTCTTTCAGATACGGCCCGGTCTTCCAGATCCAGCTCGGTAACACGACCGCAGTTGTCATCAACTCGGCACGTGCAGCCAAGCAGTTATTCCTAGGACAGAGCCACGCCATGAACTCCCGGCCAACGTTCTACGTGTTCCACAAGAAAGTCAGCAAGGCCGTGACGAGCATCGGAACCAGCCCCTGGGACGAGAGCTGCAAGCGCAGGCGGAAGCTAGCGGCGGGCGCGCTGAACAGAACGCGTGTAGACACGTACGCACCGATCCTGAACCTCGAAGCGCGCGAGTTTCTCAAGGACCTGTACTCTGCGTGTCGAGACGGGGCCGTCGAGATCGACTTCCGGCCCGCCGTGAAGCGGTTCTCGCTCAACCTAAGTCTAACGCTGAACTACGGGACGCGCGTGTCAAGTGTCAAATCCTTAACTGATGACCCCTTACTTTCCGAAATCATATACGTTGAAGGGGAAATTTCTAAGTTCCGGGATACCGGCAAGAACTACGCCAACTACATTCCGTTGCTCCGGTATTGGGAGCCCCTGGCACAACTCTTCGGACTCGATGCGCAGCCGAAGAACCACGCAGCGGATATTGGTCGTCGTCGATTAGAGTATAATGATATCCTCTTGGAAAAGCTTAAGGATGAAGTGCGCAGGGGTGAAGATAAGCCGTGTATTCAGGGGGCGGTATTGAGAGATCCGGAGTCTGCAACCCTAACCAGAGAGGAGCTCATCAGCGTCAGCTTGAGCATGATGGCGGTATGTCCTCTATCATTTCATTTCCTCGGAAGAGTCAGCAGTGGTTAACGCGATGACGATTAAACAATAGGGCGCCGACTCGAACCAACCTACTCTTTCTTGGGCCTGCTTGCTTCTTGCGCACAGACCGGACATACAAGAGAAAGCTTACTCGGCGATCAGAGACGCAGGTGTTCTCAGTTTACCTTCAAACGCTTACGCTTCGACCAAGGTCGAGTATATAGACGCCTTAACGAAGGAAATCTCACGATACTTTGTTGTGCTGAAGTTGGCTTTACCCAAGGCCACTTACACCGATGTGACTTGGCAGGGCGCCACTATCCCAGCGAACACGATGGTGTTTCTGAACTCTTGGGCTTGTAATCGAGGTACGTTTTTAAATATACAGCTTGAGGCATAATTGTTTGAAACTAAGCTCTCCCGGCTCTAGATCCGGAGCTATTCACCGAGCCAGATTCGTTTATCCCTGAACGCTGGCTCAAGGATGCTTCTAATATACATGCTCACCAATTCGCGTTTGGAATCGGCGGTCGAATGTGTGTAGCATCGCATTTAGCTCACAATGCTCTATATACGGTGTTCTTACATTTAATTGCGCATTTCCGTATCCTTCCTGCTGAAGGGGAAACGATAGAGGCAATTGATCCGATTAAAGGGCTAAAGGGGATGGCTTTTGTGGGCACGCCACGCGGGTGGCGCGCTAGATTCGTCCCTAGAGAAGGTGAAAAGCTTACGGCTTGGTTAGAAAGTCCTGATGGTTCGTGACAAAAAATTGGTGTAAATAGTTAGAAGGTTGGCTTGCTGTTGTACGAAGGCTTGAAAATCATGTATTGTTTACTGTGCCAGAGCATTTATATAGGAAACAGGTCTAATGTATACTCCTCAAATCTCGTGGCCTGTTGTATCCTCGTAAAACCATCAATAACTTTAGTAGGCAGAGGGTACGACACCCAGCCGTCCTCCATCCGATACAAGCACATTCCCATTGACGTATGCACCAGCCTTACTCACTAAGAACAGGATAGTACCGGCGACGTCTTGTTCGTCGCCGAGTCTCTCCTCGGGAATAACGGTCTTAGGCCATTCCGTCCTGCCATTTATGATCGGTTCGGTCATCTCGCTAGGGTAGACTAATAATATTTCTGTTAGCAAAATAATGACCTAAGAGCCATACAAGAGACATCTTACATCCAGGGGCGATGACGTTGGATCGTATATTGTACGGCACAAAAGCGGTTGATAATTGCTTCATCATGTGAACGAGACCAGCCTTAGAGCTTGCGTAGGCATATCCGGCAGCGGGGATTCTGTTATAGGCACCGATGCTGGCTACGGCAATAACCTGGCTTCTCTGCTTCAAATTTCCACGCTTGTTACCTTCGTCGAGAAGCTCCAAGAATGCGGCGATAGTGAAAAATACGCCTGTGGTGTTTGTAGCATACGTTTTGTTGAATTCATCCGTGTCCCAGCCAAAGACGTGGTTCCGGAAGTCCGCTAGGCTAGCATTTTGGGGCAATCCGTCCATGGAAGGGCCCGTTACGCCGGCATTTGCTATGACAACATTGAGATATCCTACCGAGGACTTGATCTCAGCGACAGCACGTTCAAGGTCAGCCTTGTTTGTGACATCGCCTTGAATTGTACGAATATTTCCGTGCTTCTATACGAACGTAAACAATAGGTAGATAAGTTAACAATGAGCCTGAAAGTTGCTATGATGAATGAGGCTACGTACGGCAGTAGCAGCAACCTTGTCTAGGTTTTCCTTGCGGCGGCCGATAACATAGACGATCGCACCGTTTGCCTCCAGGGCATTAACTATCATGGTACCAATGCCTATGTTTTATGTTTAGTTAGTTCGCCCATCGGGATACCAAGGAGGAGTTAACGTACCACTTCCCCCGCCTGTCACAACGGCGACTAGTCCTTTGACATCGAAGAGTTGAGCGGAGTCTACGGAAGAAGTAGCCATTATTCTAAAGTTTTTTTTTTTTTTTTTTTTTCGTATTTAAGTCTTTAATTTGACAAGATGTGTATAAGAGAATGACTTACGAAATGGTTTCCGTAAGTCCGGGTGAAAGTGAGGTGTTTTATAGTTCAGGATAAGGAAAGCTGAAAGGACCGGTGCAGCAAATCCGGCCCATATATACTTGGGATTTAAAGCTATGCGTTGCAACGTGCTTACCAACCCAGCAGGCACTTACACTACTTTATATGCAGATAACGTATAGAATCTCACCTGCAGTTGCCTTACGAGGTACCTGACTTACATCATAAAACCTTAATTAATAATGCATTCATCTACGCCTGTAACAGCAAACGAGATCCAAAACCTGCGCATTGAGAGGTAAAATTTGACACTACTAGGTAGGTACTATAAGTTGTGTTACCTGATAGTATGCAGGTTACATGTACATGTACCTATGTATATAGAAGTCACAGGCGCGAAACACTTGAACTCGGACAAATTTTCCCTTTGCACCAAACATGGATGTATCAGTCTATTATTTCCATGCATATCCGATTCTTAGATGCCTTAGAAATAGGCAATCGCTTTAACTTGTTGCGAATTCAATTATTCCACTTATCACGATTACCTTCAGGTATACCCCGCAGCATCGTGTCGATCCCCGTCCACCGCGGACGGAATGCGACACCAGATCGGGATGAGAGTCCCGGCTACGATACGACTTAATACTACTGTAGTCGTCGCGAACTAACTAAGATGGACTTCCTCGGATCTAGTCAAGATGGGAACATTATAAAATATCCGGCTATTTGTGCTTATAAAACCTTTCTTCCTCAGCTCTGAGTTGAGATGAGATGAATCATGCAATCGAGCCACCATGTTTTGCTTCAATACGGTGCTTCATCTGGTCGCCTCCGCTTGGCTCTTCAGTAGTGTTGCCTGCCAAAGTGATAACCTAGGTCTCAAGAATGGATATATCACCATCAAGACAGCTAATTTTAACGCTAAGATTGTTCGCGATGCTCAGGTACTTGCGTCGTTAAGTCCGGCGGGGGATTCGTTCGACTTTCTGCCTTTTGATTTGATATCTGCTCGGGCTGGAAATAATCAGTACCATTGGGGTGATATTACATTCCGCTATCGCCAGAATAGCAATGATCCCTGGATCGACGGCGACTCTGCAGCTTCGAGGAGGACGGTCACGGCCAACAATGGTGGAACAGGAGTTCTTGCTTCTTCGAATCTAGCCCCCACGCTTCCCAGCGCGGGACCTTTAAATGTGACTCGCGAATGGGTAGATGTCTCCGGAGACCTAGGCTTGCGGTTTACAATCGAGAACTCGGGAACTTCCCCCATCGAAATAGGCAGCTTGGGGTTTCCGGCTGAGTTCAACAGCATTTTTACAAACCGCGCCGCAGCTGATACGCAGCGTCTATGTTCGCTATCCGATCCATACATCGGCATGCATGCGGGCTACATCCGTGTCAACCCTGTTCGTGGAACCGGAGCTGCACTTGTCGTAACACCTCTTGGCGATACTCCATTTGAAGCATACCGTAATCTTGCGGAGCCGTCTTATCAAGCTACGGCTTACGGCAGCCAAACTTTCGAGGGCTTTTATGAGTGGCAAGTGCTTAGTCGTGCATGGGCTGAAACAGAGTGGGCGGGTGTGCAACCGTGGAATACGCCTTCATCTAAGATTCTCCAACCCGGTCAAAAGCTGCAGTTCGGAGTTCGCTTCTCGGTGGCTAAAGGTGGCGTTCGCGATATTGACGAGACCGTGCGAAAAACAGGCACACCTGTAGCTTTTGGGGTCCCTGGTTATATTATTCCAAGAGGATCAACGTCGCAACTTTTCCTAAAGGCCGAGTCAAATCCGGTATCTTTCTCCAGCGAACCTGTAGAGTCCTTAGCGTTCAGCCAGCTTTCATCGGGTTCGTATGGTATTACGCCATCCCCGACTTTTTGGGGTCGCTCCAGGTTGACTATCGACTATGAGGATGGAAAAACTCAAACAATTCATTACTTCGTCACGAAGTCCGGCACGGAAGCCATTGGAGATCTAGGAAAATTCCTTACGACAGAGCAATGGTTTAACGACACAACTGACCCATTTGGCCGCGCTCCGTCAGTTATGAGTTATGACTACGAGACCCGTTCTATTGTGACGCAGGACCCACGGGTTTGGATAGCCGGACTTAGCGATGAAGGAGGCGTAGGCGCATATCTTGCTGCCGTGGTAAAGCAAGTTATCCAACCGGATGCTGAAGAAGTGTCGAAGCTGGAGACGTTTATTGACAGTGTTGTGTGGGGAACTATTCAGACGAAAGACTTTGGTGTCAGGAAGAGTATATTCTACTATGAGCCCTTAGCTGTTCCCAAATACTCCTACGACTCGGCTATCGATTGGACCAGCTGGACGTCATGGAATAAGAAGGCGGCATATGCAATCGATCGTGCTTACGATTATGTTCATGTTGCAGCAGCCTACTGGTCATTATACAGAGTGGCTCGGGCTTACCCTGAGTTAGTGAAAAGTCACGATTGGAAATGGTATATCAACCAAGCATACAATACCGTCATTCGCGGAATGCAGTCGGACGTTGGATATAACCGGCTCGGACTAATGGGCGAGTCTGTTTTTGGGGAGATCCTTGCCGACCTTGCTCGGGAGGGACTTACGACACAAGTTGATGCATTGACAAAGGCTATGAGATCAAGAGCTGCGCAGTGGGATTCCGAGGAGGTTCCTTACGGGAGTGAGATGGCCTGGGATTCCACCGGTCAAGAAGGAGTCTACTACTGGGCGAAGTAAGTGCATACTCACATCCAATAACCGTTAATTAGCTCTAATAAAAGCCGCCAGACACTTTGGATTCTCAAATACAGCAACAAAAACAGTAAACAGCGTTCTCGGTTACATGCCCACTGTCCCCCACTGGGGATGGAACGGGAACGCACGTAGATACTGGGACAACATCTACGGAGGCAAACTCAAGCGCATTGAGCGGCAAATCCATCACTACGGTTCCGGCCTCAACTCCTTAGTCCTCTTATCCGCCTTTCGCAGCGATCCGTCAGATACATACCTCCTCCAAGTCGGCTACGGCGGCTCCAGCGGGCCTCTGTCCAACATCAACGAAGACGGCTTCGCCTCCGCATCCTTCCACTCGTGGCCCGACACTCTTAAGTGGGACGGCTACAGTGGGGACTACGGTCCGGGATTCCTCGGCTTGGTCCTCGGCTCTGGAACGTATGTCGCGGAACATGCTACTTTCGGGCTCCTCGTATATGGAGGCGTTCTCTCCACTACTGATAACGGTAAAGTCGTGGTACAGCCCAACGGCCCTGTAACTCGTCGCGTCTTTATAGGGCCACTAGGCGTAACGATTAATACGGACGCGGGAAGCATAAATAGTTTCAGTTACGATGCTGCTGCTTCTTCCTCCGGTGGTGCTATTTCCGTTACTCTGACACAGCTTCCCGGTGCACCGAGGGCGGCCGCTGCAGTTCTGTGGGTCGATAGGAGTGGAGACTCGGCTGCTTACCGTGTGACGAGTCCCGAAGCGACACAAGAGCGCCGGGGTTGGCGGATCCCGCTGACGGGTGGTGGGAATGTGGTTGTCGAGCTGACGCAGAGTTAATAGAGTAATATAAGAGTTGTATAAGGCGTCTACCTGGGTAGGTATACTAATATATACTTATTTTACTCTTATGTCTATAATTCCTTCCGCATATCAAGCTACTTTCCCGTGTGGGATATATTGTCTGCAAATTCTGGGACATATCATGCCAACACTACACTACGCATAGCACGTGCTTATCCAGTCAATCAACAGGTTAGGCACGATTTTATAAACCATTTGATACCTCAATCGATTTGGACCACGTTTATTAACAACGCCAACTTTTCTCTTTGCGTTTGCGTCTAACTAACGTACAGTGGTATCAGTGAGCCGTGGTAAGCCCCGGCTTCGCCCTTTGTTAATCCACCAACAATTTTTACTCCTCCGCGCCCTCTGGACCAGGACCTTGTCGGCCCATTTGGCGGGCCTTGAGCATTTCATCGCAGAGTAGAAGATTAGACGCAATACTAGATGAGGAAGCAACGCAGTTCCTGAGTACCCTGAATGAGTCGTAGACACCCTCTAATGTAGGGTCCATGGGTTGGCCGAGTACTAAATCCAATCCGACAACGTTTCCATCTGCGTGCTCGTCTTGAAGCGAGGCAACTGCAGCAAAGTTAGCATAAGCAAAATTAAATATGGAAAGGTTAGGTAGGTATTAGACATACGTGCGTCCTGGATATCGTGACCCGCATTTGCAGCGAGCGTCTTGGGGATAATTAAGAGCGCATCTGCGAACGCATCGACACCCCACTTGGCCTTGCCCTTCACCGTCTTCTTGAAGGCATCACTCTTCAGGTGGGCTGCACAAGCGACCTGGAAAGCGCCACCACCAGGGACGACACTCTTGTCCACGATCATGTTGTACACACTTCGTAGGCCATCCCGAACTGCGTCTGTGATCTGCGTAATGGTGTGCGCATTCGGACCCTTGATCATTAATGTGACAGACTTAGGGTCCTTCACTTCCTCGATGAATGTGTACTTCTCCTCACCCAACTGCTGTTCGTACACCAAACCGGCCCAACCGAGCACATCAGGTGATAGGTCCTCAACACTGTTCTGTGCGACGCCACCGCAAATGAGCTGTAACCTCTCCATGTTTCTCCTCTTAGCTCTTCGCAGAGCAAAAATACCATTCTTGGCCAGCACGTCTAACGAAAGCGGGTCAATACCCTTCTGGTTCACGACGACGAAGCCCTTCTTAGGGTCGTTTCCGCAGACTTCCTTCTTTAGCTCTACAATCTTCTTTAATTTGGCGTCGACAAATCGGCGTTCGCTCTCAACGAGCTTCTCACGCTGTTCAGCGCTAGAATAGAAGAAACCAGAGTTGATCTCTGATTTTTCGTATTCCAAACTGACGTTCATGGTCAAGATGAACGCATTTTCTATTCTCTTAGGCATGTCTGGATGTCTAGCACCATGGTCTAAGGCTAAACCGCGGATAAGCTGGGTATCTGAAGCGGTGCGGTGCTGCATCTTCATGATTTCCACCATATGTAAATCAGGTTTTGCGGGGGGTTGGTAGATGGCAAGGACGGCGTCGACGATATCGGGGGTTAGCTTCTTAGCAAGGCTCGCATTGAGTTTGGTGGAAAGCGACGTCCGGGCGACGGAAAGGAGAAGTTCCCTGTCGACTTCTTTGGGGAGCTTAAAGGAATCCAGGAACTGCGATGATATGTTAGGTATATGAATTATGCAGTATGAGGATAGAATAGTATACCTTCAAGGCTTCGTTCTTTGCGATCTCGAAGCCCTCTGTTATGATTCGAGGGTGTAATCCTTCGGCGATATATCTGTCTGCCTGCTTCAGAAGTTCTCCCACCAGCAAGACTACCGATGTCGTGCCATCTCCGCAAATATCGTCTTGCGCTGTCGCAGCTCGGGCAATCATGACTGCAGTAGGGTTTTGTATTTGCATCTCTCTCAGTAGGACGTTTCCATCTTTTGTTAGTTTGATCTATGCGGCAAGAGTTAGCTTGGGGGTCGTATATTTTATACGTCGTTTTGAATAGCTCGTACCTGGCCGGCACCATCCACAAGCCTACCCTCAGCGTTAGCAAGTAAACTTTCAAGTCAGTACTGGATTATACATACATCTTGATAGTTCCCAGGGGACCCAGGTTCGACTTGAGAACATCTTGTAGACCTTCACCTGCGCTGATGTTGACTCGAAGAGCTTCACCCCGCCGCTTGTCTAAACGTTAATACCACTGATTCGTACGTGGGGGATATTATTCGGTAAAACGTACCCGAGACTCGGCCTTGGGATTAAGTAGCTGAGCGGCAGACATTTTGACCCGACGGAGTAGAAGTTGATGTAAAAATGGTGTCGGGTTAAGGTAGAAATTTGTGGTTTATCGTCGTCGAGGGGCAGACAGCGTTATTGGGGGAGATGGAAGCTTGAAGCGGGTCAAGAAAGCACCGACAACTTTTTTTTCTGTAGCCTTATTAGGTCCCTGGTACAAGGTACATGCTATATGCCCCCCCCCCCCAATATGAGATAATCCGTGTGTAGCAGCCTTGCCCCACGTACAAGTACTCATGTACCTAGGTATCTACGTGTAGGTACGTACTTGAGCTGATGTGGGGTAATACGTATGCCAGCTGCTGCGGGTAAGCCTCCACCTGTCGTCCGCGACTTCTCTCCAGACATTTTTACCTAACTACCTTGTACCTATCTAGGTACTTAACCTACCCACCTAATACCTTAGGACAAAGTATCATTCTATGCATTTTCATTATCTTTAATTCTCTATTACTTAAAGTGCCTTAGTACTCAAGGTAAAATTTCCTTATCTACCTACTTAGCTAGGTAGGTAACTATTAATCATTCTCTTTTCATATAAATAAACTGAGAAACTTTAATAACTATTCAATATTTCTATATTTCTATAGTGTTGGGTCTCAAACGCGCCGTGTAAGAAGCCGATATCATTCAATAAGAAAAGAGTAACCAGCAGACTCTCATTTTTTAATTCCCGTTTATAAGTATTTTGTACATAGCGATATCCTATTAGAAGAGTATCCATCAGCCACAAATGATGAAAATATGGCTCGTGCTTCCAACATTGCATCCTACATGTACTTGACCCAATGTCCGTATGTTCACCGTCTCTATTTTGTTGGACCATCGTCCGATGCCCCTCAACTTCAAAAATGTTAACCTGATAAAAATTTGAAAATGCATTTTTCAGGTTTATCATCTCTCTTATATTTATTCTCATCCTTCACGGTAGCTGCTGGCACCGGTGATACCGAATCTCGACATGTGGAACAAGTTGCAATTATAGGTGAGCTGAAATTAATACAATTGATACTTACCTGCCTAAATACCTGCCTAAATACCTATCCCCCAGCCTGGTTAGTTGGTATATGAGAAGAAATCCCAAGACCAAGCTGTTAGGTTTGGTTATATAGAAGAATAAGCTTACTTAGACCGGGTTCCCCGGATTACCCATATCCGTCTCAAGGATACGATACAGTTTATAACACGGTTAATTTCACATTGTTATGTTTCTTCAGCTAATACCTTGACTAGGTGCCGGTGCAGCTGGTTCCTCCACAGCTTATCATTTGCACAAATATGCCCAGGAAGAAGGTTTCGACATCAATATCACCGTCTTTGAAAAGACGAGCCGCATCGGTGGTCGTACTCTTACAGTAGATGTCTACGATGACCCTGCCAACCCAGTCGAGCTAGGAGCCTCTATATTCCTTGAGTTGAACTACATCCTTTACAACGCTACCAAGAACTTCAACCTACCTCTTACTCAGCCTGGAACTGATGAGAAGGGTCTATTGGGTATTTGGGATGGAAAGAGCTTCGTCTACACCCAAGACTTAGAATCCTGGGATTGGTGGAACCTCGCCAAGCTCTTTTGGAAATACGGAACTGCTCCGTACTACACTCACCGGCTCGTCCAAGAGACCGTAGGGACTTTCTTAAAACTTTACCGACGGCCTTACTTCCCCTTTAGATCCCTTTCGACTGTGGTGTACCAACTTGGCCTTTTGGAGATAACTGGGTCGACTGGGAAACAATTTCTGCAGGACAACAAGCTCGATGGACCGTTTGCCCACGATATTGTACAAGCTAGTACCCGTGTAAACTATGCCTCGAACCTGGAGTATATTCATGGCCTAGGTACTATGGTTAGTTCTTGCGATCACTCTCAGACACCCAGCCGGATCTAATACTCAAGTATAGGTTGCAATGGCCCCTGAAGGAGCAGTAGCCGTGGCTGGCGGCAATTGGCAAATATTTTCTAATATGGTCGCGGACTCTAACGCTCATGTCTACCTAAACTCAACCGTCACATCGATTACCAAAGAAAAAGATGGTGCTTCTAGCTCGGTGTCGCCTAAATACAAATTTAAGACGACGAGAACGGACACTACCGATGATAAAGCAGAAACATACCCAGTCGCCTTCGATAAGGTCGTAATCGCAACGCCGTATCAGTTCAGTGGCATTAGCCATGATGAGAACGTCATACAGCACCCTGTAGACTCTATCCCATATGTTGAGCTACACGTGACGCTTTTCGCATCCCCTTACAGATTTAGCCCAGAGTTCTTCAACTTGGAGCCAGCTGCCACAGTGCCCATCTCCGTACTCACGACGCTAGGCAAAGATGATGAAGCGAAACCCGGACCAGAAGCAGCCGGAAGCGCAGGTTTTTTCTCAGCGACTTTAGTCAAGGTGGTCACGAATCCGAAGACGCAAAACGCCGAGTACGTGTATAAAATCTTCTCGCCTCACAAGGTGACGCCCGAGTTCTTGTCGCGACTGCTTGGCGTTCAGGTGCCGGATACTTTCACCCGACCTGTTACGAACGAGGAGGACACCAGAGAGGGTGCGACGATGGTCCTCGATCCCATATCGTGGTACCATCCTACAATTTTCCATCCTTATCCTCAGAAGTATCCCCGCGTCACCTTTCAAGACCCCATCCTAGGAGATGGGCTATACTATACATCAGGCATCGAGAGTTTTATCTCTACTATGGAGACCAGCGCGCTGATGGGCATGAATGTTGCGCGACTAATTGCGAACACCAACTTGTGCAAGAAGTGCGCTTCTAAAAACGGGCAAGGGGGGTGTCAGAAAGTCCCATCCGGGTGGCAGGATGGCTCTGAGGGAGGTAGCCTACCCTACGACTATGACCCAGCCAACGACCCAGCCGACGATCCAGCTTTCGACTATGACCCAGCTCGTGACCCCGCCTTTGACCCGGCCAACAACCTATTAAAATTAGACGCAGGTTATAAGGTATATATATATATTATATTATTAAGTTATTTATTTGTATAATAGGTAAGTAAGTATTTTATATAAAAGTCCATAAGTGTAAGGCGTATGTTTTTTAATTATATATATTTTAATATTTTTATTCGAATTATATTTGTGTATAAACGTATAAAATGTTTTATAATTTTTTAAATATATAATTAATTTTTTTTATTTTTTTAAAGTTTAAGTTGTACATAATAACGGAAATGGGGATCGTTTAATTTTTTATAAAATAAATTTTTAAAATTTACTTATTTTTTAATTTTTTTAAATAATAAGGTTAAATAAAAATTTTTTTTATTATTTAATATGTTTATATTATATTATATTTTAATTTTATTCATTTGTTTTTTATTTTATAAATATTTTATAAATGTTTATTATTTTTTTTATAATATATTTTTTTATTTTATTATTATAAATATGTTTTTTACAAAATTATAATTTTATATTAAAATATATTTTTTATATTTTATAATTAAATTAATGATTATTATTATAAAAATATATTAATATTTATTTTTTTATTTATTATTTATTAATTAATTATTAAATATATTAAATAATTTTATTTAAATTTTTTTACCATTTTTTAATTTTAATTTTTTAAAATTATTAAATAAATTTTATATTAATAAATTTAATATATATTTTATTTAATTTATTTAATTTATTTTATTATGAAAAAATATAATTTATTAATAAATATATAAAAAATTATTTTAATAATTTGATAAATATTATAAATATTTTAATATTTTATTTTTAAAAATTTTAAAATAAATTATTAATTTATTTATTATAAATTTAATTTTTTAAAATAAATATAAATTAAATTTTAAAATAATTTATATGTAATAAAAAATATATTTTTATAATTTTTAAATAATTTTAATTTAAATATTTAAAATTATAATATTTTTAATTTATATATATTAAAATTTAAAAATATATTAACCTTTATTATTATTTTTATAAAATTATTTTAAACATTAAAAAATTTTTTTATTAAATAATATTAATTTATAAAATATTTATTAATTATTTTATAAATATTAAATTAAATTATATTTTATTATTATCTTTTAAATTTTTTAAATTTATTATATTTTAAAAATATTTAATATTAAAATTTTTAATAATAAATGTAAAAATATTTTTAACCATATTTAAGGATTAATTTTATTTTAAATTTAATTAAAAAAAATAATTTTATAAATAATATTTTATAATTACATATTTTATATTTAATATAATTTTTTATTTTTAACAATTATAAAATATTTATTAATCGTAATTTTTTATTTATTTTATAATTAAAAATTTATTATTTTTTTAAATTATTTAAATATATTTTTAAATAATGATTTAATTAAACCATCCATTATTTATTATATTATAAAAATATAAATAAAATTTATTTCGCCATTTTATTATTTTTCACATATAAAATATATATTAATTTTAATATATTTAATACGTATATAAAATTATAAATTTTTTATAAATATTAAAATTTTTTAATTATTTTTATATATCATTATAACAATGATTTAATTTTTTATGGTTATTAATTTAATAAACAAATAATATAATTAAATTATTTCTTTTATAACATTTATTATATTTTTAAATTTTAATTTATAAATAAATATAATTATTATAAATTATTTTTTAAATAATTAATTAATAACATTATTATTTATATTGAAAATATACTTTGAAATTAACTTTTTAAATTATATATAACTAATAAAATCAATATTTATTTATTTTATAAAATTTTTTAAATTATTTTAATAAATGAATTTATAATTTAAAATATTTTTTAAATATTTAAAGATTTTTTTAATTATTATTATATATATTATTATAAAGTTTTTTATATATTAATTTAAATATAATATAATATATATAATATTTAAATAAATATTTATCATAATATATATTAAATATTTTATTATTTATATATATTATTTTATGTTAATTAATATTATTATATAATTATTTAATAATTTAAAGATTTTTAATATATTAATTAATATAAATATAAAATTAAATTTTTATTAATTAAATTTTTTAATAATTTTTTTTAAATATGTTTTTTAATTAAATTTAATAATTTTATTAAAATAATTTTTTTTAATAATTATTTTTAAATAATAAAAACAAAATTTTAAATTGGTTATTTTAAATTTTTTAATAAATTTAATTTTAATTTTATTAATTTTAATTTTAAAAAAGTTTATAATGAATAAATTATTTATATATATTGTTAAATAAATATAGTTTTTTATAAATATTTTTATATTTAAATTTAATATTTTAAAATTTAATGTTTTTAAATAAATTATTAAAATTTAATATTATATTTTAAATATTTATTTTAAATTATATAACATTTTATTTAATTTATAATATTTATTATTATTATTGTTAAATTTAAATGGTTATTTAATATAAATATTTTTTTTTATATTTTTATATAAAAAAATTATAATAATATTTATTTATTTTATTTTTAAATTTAAAATTATTATTATAGTAAAAATGGTTTTATAATTTATAAATTTAATTATTAAAATAAATATATTAATATAATTAAAATTTTTTATTTATTTGAAATTTTTTATTATTTATTTGGTTTTATAATAAGTAATTTTATTATTAAGTTTTTTTTTAATTTTATAAATTTATTTATTAAATAATAATTTATATTTAATAAATAAATTATATAAAATTTATGTATAATTGTTTATTAATGATTAATATTTAATATTTATAATTTTACACCATTTATATTATTTAAAATTATATTTGATTTTTTAATATAATTTAAATTTTAATTTAATAATTATTATTATTATATTAATTAAATAAATAATATATTTAAAGTTTATATTTAATTTTAATTAATATTTATAAAATAATATAATGTTTATGTGTTATTTAAAATTATATTTTAAAAATTTATAAAATAAATTATTATTATAAAATTTTGGTTTAAGATTTTTTATTAAAATATTTAATAATATTTTAAATTTTTTAATATTATTTATAATAATGTGAGGTTTTTTTAATATAAATAAAATATTAAAATTTAAATGTTATAAAATTTTATAATTTATAATGGTGGGGTTAATAAAATAAATGGGTTTAAAAAAATTAAAAAAATAATAATTAAATAATTTTTAAATAAATTTTATTAATTTTTAATAATTTTAAGGTTATAATAATAATATATATATTTTAATTTTTTTATTTAATGTTATAAAATTGTTAATTAATATGTATAAATGTTTTTTTTTAAATATAATATTATTGATGTTAATTATTTTATTTTTATTAATTAAAAATATTTTATAAATATATATGTTATTATTTTCGTATTTAAACATTTTACATGTAACGATTTTTTTTTAAAATATATTGGTTTTTTAATTTTTTAAATAATATTTATTAGTTTTTATTATAATTAAATATGTTAAATTGAATGAATTATCATATTACATTTTATAAAATATTTTATTTAAAATGTTATATAATAATTTATTCATTAAATATATTATTATTTATATAATAATAAATTAATATTTGTTAAATACATTATTATTTTTAATTTATATCATTATTATTTTAATTTTATTTTTTAATTTATTAATAATATTTTTAATGAATTTTTTTAATTAAAATTATTTTATAATTATATATTTGATAATTATATTTTTTTATTAATAAAATTTTTTAAATTTATTATTTATATATATATTTAAAATATTTAAAATAATTATATAATAACGTTATTTAAATTTTTTTTATTTTTTTAAAAAATTTTTAAATATTAAAAATTAATTTTTAAAGTTTTTTAATAATATAATTTAAGTTATGTATAAATAATTATAAACGATTATTAATTATTTTTTATAACCATTAACATTTATTATATTTATTAATATGTTTATTTTATTAAAATATAATGATTTAAAATTATAAATATTTTTTTTTAACATTTTTATATAAGATTTTTTATTTATTTTTTTTTTTATATAAATTTTATATAAATAATGTTTTTTTAAAGATTTAATATTTGTAAATATTGAACAGGAGGGTGTAACCTCCTGGGGACTGATATCCTCAAGTCAAGCCAGTCTAATATCCTGATCAATAGGCAATAGATAGGCTGCAAGAATAACTAGTCGCCAGAAAGATGATACATAATGAAGTAAGACTAAGTGACAAACGATCAGGGTAGACTGCTGCAGCAAGGTAGCGAGAATGTAAGATGTATTGATCAATGAAAGGAATGAATGGTTCAGTATTATGTGAGTGATGCTTCGTGCCTGATGCATCGCGAACTTGGGGTATGCTATATACATATATATATATCTTGATCAAGGCTATGATGTCAACATCTCTACAGATCGAAGTGCTAAGGTAACTCCACACCTGTTCAGTGCTCCCCAGAGTTGACGATACTTCTAACAGTGAGTTAACTCGACAGAAAGGACAGGAAAATAAAGGAGAATAAACAAGTAAACTTTTCATCCAACGATCAGTGTAAATTTCAAATAAATCAATCCGACTCTTCAATGTAGTCATCCATAACGATATCCTCTTCGGCAGTGCTTCTTTGATCGCTTCTTGGCTCGGGCTTCGGCTCTCTGGGCACGACTTTTCACCTGATCAGTGACTTTCTTGGGCACTGCTGAGGCTTTCTCGAGTTGGCTTTTAAATGCATCCCATCCTGGCCACTTCTTAGGAGTACTAGGCTGTGGACGAAGTGCCGCAGTGCTGAAGGTATCAGATCGCCATTGATAATGCGTGAGCTCCCCATGTCTGTACAGCTCAGCCCTTTCAGGTCCAGGGTTGTGAGAGAAACGATCGTTGAGGCACAGTGAATCCATAAGTTCACTGATCGGGTCGTCGCCATCACTCTCTATTTCCTGAATTGGCCGTTTTCGTATTGGCTCAGGTTGGGAAATTTTTGGTTCAGAGGGGGTTGGTTCTGACGATCTCCTGACCTTTTCCTTTCCTTTCTTGCTGATCGAGGCCGGGGGTGCTGACTGGACGAGAGCTAAAACAGGCTCTTGCTGTTCCTCTTCCTCCTCTTCCTCTATCGATCGGGCCTGACGATCGGTAAACGTAATACCGGTCAGTTCTGTCAAAGTAGTCATGTAGCTACTCAAAACTGGCTGTAGGTCCTTTTCTTTCACAAGGTTGAGGAGTTGAGTCGGTCTCTGGGCGATCATGTACAGCAACGCAGAGCTCCAGTATCCACATGACCATGAATCCTTTTGGTCGACTACGTACAATGTGATCGGTGACAACAATGCACTTTTACCCTCCTTTTGCAGCGCTGCTGTCATCTGGACCAATATGTGATTAGCCCGATCAGCCATACCGTGCTCGAGCGTGTCGAATATAAACAGCTTCTTCTTCCTTAGCGCGAATATGACCAATTGAAAATGGCAGCTCTGGCCGGATGGTTCTCTCGATCGGGTGGGGTCGGTCAGATCGGTATAGGCAAGGAACGCCATCGCCCGAGGTTTGCTTGCTAGGGCAGCTTTCGCGCTGGCACTGAATCCGCCGGTCGATCGATGTCCCAGTGTCCATGCTGAGTCCTTTTCATACATGATTGCCTGATCAGCGAGATCCTTCAAGGCAACATGCCAAAGGGCTAGTACTTCTTCGGCACTCAGTTGTTGTTGTCTGATGTGTTTCTGCATGCTCGAAGTAATACGCTGGAAGAGAGAGTCCGACCACTGTTTCGCATCAATATTGGTTGGATTCGGGGTGCTAGCGAGTTCTTCGCAGTTTGCATCGATTGAGACGATCAGGGGAGGGCTGGGTTCAGGTGCATTCGATTTAGGGATATTGCCTCCGTGAATTATGCTTGAGGCCGTATTGATTGCTTCACGGATCTGATCAGGAGATGTAACTGGCTTATGGCTCGACATGATGACGATAAGTGGGAAGAATATTTGGATAGTCTTTTTGAGTGATCAGTATGTTGAAGGTGACGATTTTGATGAGAAAAGAGAGGGGAAGTAGGAATTCTGGGTTCGAGAGGTGAAAGTGCTCTTTTTTCAAGTGCCTTTACTGGTCAGAGCTTTGCAGGTGATGGTGGGTGGCTTGGAGTAGTTGGAGGTGCTTGTGAATTTCTACTAGGTGATAGCACCAAAATATTCACAGCCATCGTTAATGGTCCTCGCGATCAATATGAGTGCCTCTTCATTTCCGTGTAGGTAGTAGTCGTAGCCCTTCTTTCTCTCTTTCCACACTTCTCGTAATCCTCACTATTTCTGATTTCATGAAGCTAGCGTCTCAGCTGATCGTATAGTATCCAGCCGTGCCGTGTCATTCGCGTATTTACTTTTCTTTTCCCGTGTTTCTAATAAAAATGTCTGGTTTCACTCCTATAAACCGCCACAGCTCGCCTGATGCTGGCCCTTCCTCCGCTTTGCCTGAGACACAAGAACGAGGATCTTCCGTTGAATCGTCTCAGGGAGAGTCAGAGGGGGAAGACATGGTTCCAGGGCCTTTCTTTTGCAATAGCACTCCGGTCTTTTTCGATCAAGGGGCTAGTCGTCGTCAGACTATCGAGTACTGGCGAACCAATCTCTCGATCAGAGGAGTCTCACTCCCTTTGCTGAAGCTTGTAAGGATCATGATCCCATAGTTCTTAGTTGGCACGCTAATTGATCGGCGAAGTTACTCGAACATTTGACTATTGAGTTTCTCAAAGGTGCTGCACGCGGTCGATATGTGCGTTGGCGGATCAGTAGTAATTCGTTTTGGGTGGACTGTTCGATTCAAAATCCATATAAGGATTTTGCCATGTCTCGGGGTCTAGAAGGTTCCCTTCCCTTGTATGTGGATATACGAGAGGGTGGTCCTACTGGCTTGATCATTGCCCAAATGGCCAAGGATAAGCGCCGCCTCCGCGGGTTGCCTGTACAGATCCATGGCTTGCCAAATGAGGTCCCCTGCGCCACCTGTGAGCGGCATTTTAGGTCTTCGGATTCTTCCGCTCATGCTGGTATGTGGCCGTTCTTTGGATGTCGATCAGTGCCGGGCTTCTTCGACGGTGATTGTGGTAATTGCTTGTCATCGGTAGAGACATGTTCGCTTCGGGATCCTCGTTGCGAAGCCCTGCGTGCTCGAACTGATCGAGAGCCTCCACTGATCGAGGATTTGACGGAAGAGAACTCGAGGCGAGGTCGTCGATATAAGGGTAGGGAGCTGATGGATTTAGTTTTGGATAAAGGAAATGAGTAGGGTGAGGTTGTAATGAGTGTAACGGCTTGATCAGCCAATGGCTTGTTATGTAATCAATTGATTGGTGGAGGAGTATGAATCAACAAAGGAAAATTGGTCGGGCCGATATAATTTAAGGTTTCTGAGCGTCTTTTTACGCGTGCGATTTTTCATTTNTCGTTTTCAACATCTTCTAATCTTCCTCATCGTCAAAACGAATGTAATCTTCGTGTCCTTCCTTCCTTCCCCTGGGGATCTCCACCGTGATCGGGTGTCTTAGAGCCTCGTAGTCTTCTTCGACGGGTTCTGGTCTTG